>CM021535.1:1501616-1543866 GCA_010994315.2 Pisaster ochraceus
AGCATCATTTGTACAAGTAAATAGACTTTTCTCTTCATGATCAAACGCTACACATAGCGCCCTCTTTTGATGAATTGCAGTATAATTGTGAACCCAATAATAGATTATATACAATAATTGTGTACAATAATAATACATTGTTTAAACATTGTTGTAATATTTTAACTGGCACAAATTCTATAACCTATAAAAAAGCAGTCAAAGAGATTGCTCAAGTAGACTGGCTTTAACTTTATACATTTTAATATAGGTTTTAAAGGATGGGTGTTCCTCTTACATTGTTTTATTTTTATGTAGCAAATTACAAAAATATAGGACTTACAGTCACAAGTGACTGCCTTGCCACTGCACTGATAATGATGAGCTTGCCATGACCTTCCACCCAGTGCACAAACATAAAGTAAACCAAATCATAGCAGCCAGCCCAAGAACAGCAGCTTGTTGACATTTTGGGATGGAATTTTAAGTGCTGGATTTTGTCAGACTTTGGGGTTGCAGTTGTCCTTGGTCAATACATTCAGGGACTGAACTTAAAGGATCAGTCTTATGCCTGGAATGCCATCTTTGCGAGGGCAGGGCCATTTGGGTTTTGCAAAGGGTAAAAGTCCATTGGAATTTTTGAAGGGGCACCAAGGGCCAAGACTAGGGCAACAGAGGCTATGGCCTATGTGTAATTCCATGCAATCCATTGCATATCCATTCCAATCATTCTTGATACTTACTAAATACTAATTTTCAACGCTCAATAAACAACACGGGATCACACATAATAATATTAATCAGAAAAACTTCATGAGTTTGTATCCAGACTTATTGAGAGCAATTTTCCCACAAATCTGTCTGGAATGTTTTCTGACCGCTTCCTTTAAAGCCCTGGCTTTGGAATTGGATTAGCGATGTTCTTGTTGGCCACTGCTGGACATAGACCCCATAGCAGGGGGGTGTAGGGAGTGCTGGGAGGGACAGCACTGTGGGTCAATTCTCAACTGATCTCCAGCCATTGCTGACATCTTGAATTACAACCCCTGAGTCTCCTCTGAGATTCAAAACTTCTGCTGACTCAGGAGGTTAGATAAATAGGACATGATCCTATCAATAATGGAGGCTTCTCATCAAAGCTGACCTTTTCCATTTCTCTGACCTAGGTCAAACTTAAAGAATCAAAACAGAGAATATAGTGACCCACACCATGGACTGGAGGCATAGAGGTTGTTCATGTTAAGCTTAGCAGTGTCCTAATGTGCTCAGCACAATTGTCTGCTCAGACTTCAGCAATGTGAAAAAAATGAGCAAATGCAAACCAGCCATGATAAAATGACTGTCATGTTTGCAGATCTTCTGGTGAACATTTCCTGGTCTTCTTCATGGTCACACATGGATCATGTTTCTGCGTCTTCCTGAGAAACATTGTTCACAAAACACTGCATTTATTGTAAATGAGGCTACAATGACAAAATGTGTTGATGGTCACAGGCTGTTTTTGCAAATGTGCAAATGATTGAGGTACATGTCAAGGTAAAAGTTGGCAAAGAGATTTGAAAAGGTTTACAAAACAATTACATACAGCCTTTTCAAAACTAATCCGGAGACACATCATAATTATGAGCATTTCTAATGCACCGGTATCCATCTTGAAATGCTCATGGCGAGCGTCTGTCCTCATTAGGTGGGTCTTGAGGGAAGCCACTGATGGCAGGAACACTCAACGGAATGGAAGGGGGCGTCCTATTCCTCAAATAAGAAAGTTTATGTAATAAAGTTCAACATGTTCAGCAATAGAGGGCGCTATCACTTGACACTTACTAGCAGCTAATTAAGTGAGCTTTGACTGTGATGATAAAAAAAGTATTTGTTTTTGAAGTTAGTGAATGGAGTGACATCATAAAGATACAGATTGATTGGCGAGAGTTGCGTGTGTGAGTGTATGTTACAGACTGTTAAGCTCATCATTGGTAGCAATATCACATTACAATCATTAGGAAGGTAAGTATTTCCATAGACTGTTTGTAAATGCCAAACCATCAATACTTTATTATAATCAAGAGCCATGTACTGCAACCGCCATGCGATAGTCACAACTTATACATTTTTCATGGCGTCATCATGGAGGGAATGTATAGTGAAAGTGCATGCTCATTAAAATCTGGATAATTGAAATGAAAAACTGAGTCATACATTTATGTACACAATTATGGACTTCTGCAACAAATCAAATATTTGTTATACAATTTCCATGCATTAGGAAAATCCTACAATAGATGTGCTTTCATGATGTTTATGGAGGCTAGACAAAGGTCACTGCAGTTTTGTATATACAAATCATGCATTAAAAAAAGCAGGAATTGTGAGTTTTTCAGGATGACTTGTGCTTATCCGTAAAAAAAAAATCAACGAAAGAGCTGCTCTTGTTTAAAATACCAAGACAAAAATCATAAAACCTTTGCCTTCTAATGTAGTGCAACTGCAAACTTTTCCCGTTTTATTTGTTTCTAATGTTAATGCCTGTTGTTCGAAGTATGTTGGTATTTTTGACACAGCGTAAATGTCAGCTAAAATATTACACGGCTGTGTGAAATTCATCAAAGCAAAAAAACAGCAACACGCTTGAGTGTCTATAAAGCAATGGATGCCAGAGCAAACAGCAAAGTATGTGAATCCACATACCAAGCACAGCATCCAGGTCAAATGTGGCGAGAGACCCCCAAGGGGGGGGGGTGAAGGATGCTCGCATCTCTATGTTAAAGGGGAAGGTAATAATATTGTCATCATCATCCCATCCTGTAGATTCTGGGATCTTTGATTTCCTACAAATTATTTAAGGAGATTCAATTATTTCAGGGAGGTTGCAGAACTTGGCAACGGCAACATCCTTATCAAACCATAGAGCAACCTAACCTTACATAGTTGACAATGTTGTGACCTAAACAACTTTGTAATTAGTGTGTAAATTACCAACCTACATCTTTAATGCAAGCAAAAGTTAATGGCCTGATATTTTGACCCTAGCAAAATCTTTCTTGAAGGCCTTCCAGAAGGGTCAAAGTCAGGCCGTTAACTATGTTTGCATTTATACCATAAGTCCTTGTGGTTGGATAGTAGTTTGCAACAGCTAAATCTATTTTCTCAATTACTTCTTTACACTAAACTAGAGACTTCACGATGAATTACTTAATTTTTTAGGAGAAATGTTGCCCCCTTGAAGAAAAATTTTAGAGGGCATTCTCATCCTTGAAAAGGATATCTGCAAAAGCTGCTAATATTTTACTGCCTCAATTTATCTGAGACATTAACAACCCGTTGACAGTGTTACTGCAAGTGCTTCAGATGTTACTACAGACAAAATGCCTGCCCTGGAAGTTGTTGGAATTCTTGTACATGATAAAATCTTAGGACTTCACTTTCAATGGATGTTGTAGAAGGTCTGAGAAAAGAAAACCCATAGAGGATGCTAGGCATATTCAAGCCATTGAGCTCAAAACAGACACCCTCTTAACCTCGTTGTCCAAAGTATTTGTTTTGGATTATTTATTTCGGAGGCAATCTGGGCATAATTCTTTAAAAGCTTCACGCAAGGAGCAGTGGTTTACAAACTTGCCGGCCAAAATGCATCGGTACATTCCTTGTTTGAGGTTGGTTTCCTGCTTCATTTTGATTACCAATATTGTTGCTCAGGTAAATTTAACAATTAGTCATATGATATTGGAGGTGGACAAAACAAAACACCTTTTCCCTTACTGTATTGTTCCACTTAATGCAGCACAGTGAGTGGAGGGTCGACTTTCTTTAGTCAACAAAATTCCCACAAAGTAAAAAACCCAGTGATTTGCTGATGTGTTGTTGTGAACTGTATATTTGAGCCTAAAAGACCATAAATTTAAAATCAGAGAAATGGGCAGAGGGGAGCAGAGTCATGGCTTGAGGTTTCTAACTGGAGGACAGTAAGCTGGAAAGAAATTATTTATGGGGCAAGACTCTTGCAAGAGAGGTTATGACTTGTGGCCCCATAAAATGCAAGGTCTCAAATTAACAAGCCCTTGCCAACAAAGGAGAGTTGCTGAATATCAAATTCCAGGGGGGGGGTGTCAGATCATGGATTCCCAGAAATCACAGGTGATAAGTATTTCAAAGGCTGTGATTAATAATAGTGTGATGGTGGTGCAAAAGATTGACAAAAGTGAAGGTTTGTACTGATAACTTCATGAAGAGAATTTCCACAACACAAGTCGATCATTTCAAAGAAACAAAACAAACAAATGCCTAACAACATCTGCGTGGTCTCTTCTGTACATCAATAGAAGAGGGGAAAAAAAACACCGCTGGAATTTCTTGAAACTAATGGCTGCCATTTGTTGCTGACACACCATGTGTCCAAAGTGAAAGTATTGTCATGACAGCCTTGATGGTAATAGCCACATTCCAACAGCACCTTCCCCCCATGGATGTTATTCTGGCCACAGCTTTCCAGACAAAAAAATGCCATCCAATTGTCACCTTCTGACCAATGCCCCCTTGAAGTAAAAACACCATGGCTGGACTTTTTTTGTTAGGATGGAACAATCATGGAAGACAATTTGTAGGTTAAATAAAAACTGGCAAGCTGCATTAATCTCTCGCCTGGGGGTGTATCTGTCCTGCCTGAATGACTACTGAATCTGCAAAGCAGTGCAGGCACCATTCGTTATTGATGAAGTCTTCAAAGGCTCTCGTGGTTGGTGGATTATCCAGGGCCTTTCAATTTTAACTAAAAGGGAAACCAAGATTTCTTTAAGGAGGCGGCTGACAAAGGATTGTGGACCGCAGTACTGTAGTGAGACTCTATGCTGCTTGAATGGAGCGAAATCGAACAAGTGGATGGTTTGGATAAGGATCTTAAGTCTGTAGACAACAGAGAATCTCAGCCTCAGCAACATCTCTTTACCCTTCTAGGTAGTGTCTGTCCCCCCAAGAGTTCTGATTTATTCAAGATGATGAAAACACTGTCTTTAGAGGAATGAATTGATTCAAAGAGCAAGGTAACACCACCCCTTCCACACCCAACTTCTTAAATACAGTAAGCCTGTAATTTAACTCCACGGGGATCAAGGATACCAGCCAAGAGAAAGTTTTTCTATATCAGAATCTGAATTTCTATGGAAATATTTTGAGCACCAAGGCAATGAAAAAAAAAAATGAAGGCACTAGCAATGCATTTCCAGGGCTTGATTTCACAAAGCACTAAGATTCATCTCCAAGATGAGTTGTCAATACTACCTTAGTGACTCATGTTAGGACATCACACTTTGCTTAGTCAGTAAAATTGATGCACATCTTAAGATCTCAGCACCTTGTGAAATCCAGCACATACTGAAAACTGATTTGAGGGTGCTTTCTAGTCATGACATCTGCATGATCTGGGGAGAGCACTTGACACAAAAATTAAAAAAAAAAACACTTGGTATATGCATCATTTTAAATACAAGGGAATGTCCAATAAGTATTGCTAAATTGTTGCCAAGGGCAGCCATTGCTTCATAACATGGTGATCCAGCCACAGCCACTAGTTCAAAAATTGCCTTACTAAGGGCAGAAGTTCTTCTGAAGGTTTGAGATAATGAGACATCTCTAATTGAACAAACACAAGCTATCATTAGCCAAGGACCTATAGATAATGATAACCACCCCAACCCCCTTCCCCACGTCAACAACTTCAGAGTTTTAAAAAACAGCATCTAATCCCTTATTTGATGAGGTCTGTATAACAAAAATTCCCTGGATGCAATGAAGCTTCAACTTTACTTCGCAGGGTATCGGGGATTATGTGTGAATTTGGGTCGCTGTGAAGTAGGGGCCACTTTAAATACAGACTGTTGATTAATTCCTTCACATCACCAGCACCAAAACAACTTGCACAGCTATTCTTGTTGCCAATAATCCTCAGTCAGTAAGTCCCACAAAAAAACATTTGGATAATCCACTGAAAGCAGTGAAGTCTCCACCCAGAAAGACAAAATTTGTTGACAGTTCTCTCTCTCTCTCTCTCAAAAAGAAAAAAACAAGAAAGAAAAAAAAGTGTCACGTAGGAATCAACAATGGAAATAAAAATGATGGTTGAAAAACTGTCAAACCCCAAGGGACCTACTGTGAGTTAAAAGGCACCAAATCATTTTATTAGAAATCCCTGGCCGTTGAACCAATGTGTCATGTTCAAGTATGATTTATGGTAAACAAAAAAGACATATGATCTTGGGACCACATGCTGGGTTGCAACCAAAGACTGGTGACTTGAAATTAATGATGAATATTTATGAATAGTGTAAGATATTGCTATCAGAACTGTAGCCCCTCCATCTTCTCTACTACATGTCAAAGATTTTAAGAGTCCAAGTGCATGTGTACTCCAAAAGACAGTTGGATTCTTCTTCTCGCCTATGCCTGTCTGATGTGTAAGTCCAGAGAAGGCGGTGCGTCCTGTTAACATTCAAACAGAGCCATATCCCCAGGAATACACCTCTGTGGGCAGGCAGTGATGTGATTGGAGAGTCTTTCAGCTATATTTTTTCAGTAAAGTGACACCACAGCGTCTACCCTGTGGATTTTTGTTTTAGATCCCACCTCAAGGTCCTGTATAATAAACAGCTGTAATGGTCAAAGATTCCCAGCCACAGATATGACCTGTTTGAGAGACACCTGCTTGGGGCAGAGACCGGCCTTTTCAATTTACCTTTATTCATACCAGAAATACAAAGGTTTACGCTTTAATGTAATGTATTTAAAGTATTTATCACCACAAGAAAGAACCATTAACTGCTGTCAAGTTTCAATTGAAAGTAATCCTTCTTTGGGAAAATATTACAACCAAACAAAATCAGAGAAATAATTTGTCAAAAACATGTTCTACGCATGATTTATTTCCTTGATGCAAAATGCAGAAACAATATTTATGTTGTGACTACACCCTGTGTAATTAATTGCTCAGTATGTAACTTAAAGGCAGGTCATACAAATTGGTAAAATAATTAATAACCATAGAAACTTTCTTGGTGAGAAGCGCTGCAGTTGTTGAGAGTATTTACTACTTTGAGAAAGGATTCCCTTCAAAGTAATCTGGTCTGAATAATTTTCCACCCCAAAACATTTGAATCTGAGAAAATGATTCATGCTTGAATTGTTTCTCAGATTTCTGAGGATTGGTGTCTATTCACGAAAGCTGCAGCCAGAGATGTGGTTGGTAGCCACTGTCACCTTGCAAAATGTGGATGGATTTGACATTCTAGTGAAAAATACTGTGACAGTTTTTTGCTGTTTTCTCAGCAAGTAGAGAGCTGTATTCAGCTGAAACTTTTACATGTGACTTTTACTGAATCTTGCTTTATAATGTTTTACTTTTTTTTTTAAACCCAATCTATGACCTTACCTTTAACAATAATACAAAATGGTATTTTTAACAAAAAATCCACACTGTGCACTGCACAATGCTTACTCATAGACATCAACTATGAATCAAAAACACCAAAGTTATCAGGTAAAATGACACACTTTGTGGCATTCCATTTGATATGCTATCCAGCTAAATGTCACCGCCCTTGAGGTGGTTCTGGTCAGGGGAGATTGGAAAATTGAAATTTGGTTATGTTTATTGTTCCTTGGGTGGTCAGGTTGGGGGTACATTCCTTTCCTACCATCTGTGACCTGGGTTCAAATCCCACCTGGACCCATGTGTGGACTGGGCGTACATAATCGTCACTCACAGGTCCAATGAAATAGCTCAAGCAGTTTGGGGTTTCAACTTTTATTATATTTGATTTGATTTGTACCTGTTTTTGGAGCTTACCAAGAACATAGTAATAGTGTCTTTTCAGTTGATTTAATTGAAGATATTTCCATCAAGCCAGTTTGTGTATTTATAGACCGAATCAAGCTCAGGTGTTTATTGCAGATTAAGTGAGCACACAGCCTTACTGATGCTGTACCACTCCTTCCAGAAACGACCAGTGATTTCCCAAACTTGGACAGAAACTACAATCAATAATTGCCGCTCTAATTTATTCAGACGTCTATTCACGTCTTGTATTTAATAGACCCCTTGCCAAATGGTAACAAAAATTCCCCCTCCATCGCCTGATAAACTGAAAACTCATTACAACCTTTACTTGGGCTTTCCACCAAAGAAAAAAAAAATCAAAGAAAAGGAAAACAAAACATGGTCCTCATTGATGAACGAAGTCTTGACACACCGAAGTACCTGAAAGGTATTGCCTGCTACCAGTTCATAAGAGTCTGGTTTACAGAATCCAAATTCCATTACAGCCAGAGACCCATTATCATTTAGACAGTCAACAATTACTAATCCCAGGCAAAGGAAATCTTATCAATATGGGGGGCCAGAGGGTCTGTAGTGATGGGCGCTTTTAAGGGGAATAAAAGGAAAGCAACTGGCAGAAAGTCAACAATTCTGTCTAGATTGGCTTTAAGTTTGAATAGCCATTAAGACATAATCCAAGTGGTGCATACAAATGAGATACTTAAACACAAATACCAAGCAGAAAAACAAAATTTATCACCCTATGATGAGGAGTAGTGATGGGACAATTAAGTTGTTTGTTTCATTATGGAGTAATGACGTAGGTACTGCATCAAAACTTTCTAGTATTGAGCATTTCATAAGAGGAAATGCATTTGTACATTACGCACTTCAAGAGAAAAGATCTGGTTTATTTTTTCTATTTGCTGTGTTCATATACCTGCAAATATTTGCCTGGCATTCCATGGGGTTATGGATTCGTGGAATGCTGGCACACGTTCACATGTATTTATTTTTTCCTGTGATATTAATTCAGTCTATTTTCCAGTCGATGGTGGTTATCAATCCACCCCAGGTGTGGAGTTCTCCCCTAGGAGTGTGTCTTGCACAGGATTATTCATAATTTTCTACTAAGCAAAAGGACTGGTAAATTGAATCCCAACAGAGGGTGGTTTCACATTTTTGTCATGTACTTCAGGACTGTTGTGGAATGTTAAGTACATGTAGCCTGCATTAACACTTGTGGTTGAGAATTGCTTTGGGGTGAACAGAATAAAAGGGTTGAAGGGGAACAAGGCAAGTCGAAACCTATGTCTGGGTTTTACCATTTTTCTTCTGGCAACATTTCCACACAATTTCCTTATACTCATGTAATGAAATCCCTTTTTTCCCCCTCCTTTGATCAAAGTTTGTAGTGAAAGTTCTACGTGCCAATCAGAAATGGAATGTCTAATTGAATGCGTGCAAAGTTTTAAGGTCAAACAAGCTTGGCATACACATTGTGTACCACACAGCTATGGGCCTACAGGTCCATGATTGTACATAATACATGTAACTTGGTATTGCCTTGTATTTCCTGGATCCTCGATTCATTCACGAGGAAGGAAACACCATTCTGGGTTACGACAAGACCCCTCTTCCTGTTGGGGAGGAAAGCCTGGAACTGAGTGATTAGAAAAGTCCCTCAGTGTTAAAGGCCATGTTTACTGGAGTTACACATTCTGGGAACAATATGCTGTTATCTATGGGGTGCATTTCAAATGCTGAGGTTGGTATCTACCTAGAACTCCAGACCTTGGTACATGTACATGTTTCTTTGTTAAACTGCAGCTTTACAATAAATCCTCAACAGTGGCTCTAACTGAGCTAGGGTCAGGGCAGGAGTTCCTAGAAGACTAATAAGGGTAGCTTCACTTAAGTTTGAACTCTCCTAGTACACTCAAAAGGGAACCAGACCATAAACAGAAGAGCACCATTCTTAAATATTCAACAAATATTTTCAGCAATCAGCATGTGAACTTTTCACATCCAAAGTGATACGATGTTTGAGAGGGAAAAAGTCACCAGACAACACCTTTTTTCCAAAAACAAAACCCACACTATTTCCTCCAAAACAGATATCCAACTTAATAATAGAAATTCGGAAAAACAGAGGAAATCAACTTGAGCATGAATGTTTGTGGGTTTTGTTTTTTTCCTTCTATTTCTATGGCACACCAAACCTAGACAAAAAATCTGGACATCAGCCAATTTGCTTAAATAGAAGCTGCTAAAACCTAAGCTACTGATGTTCAGTTTCTCTGTACAAATCATGACAACTTGAGAGACTGCAGTTCCCAAAACCAAAGATGATGAAACTGATTGATAAGCAAAGATTAACACTGTTTATAGAACCAAAGAAATTGAATAGCTAAGGTTGCTGTAAGATGATGCTAAAAACATCCTGATATATATAAGTTCCTTTTTAATATCATTCCCAAAAGCAAGTGCACCCCAAAAAGTTCAAAGCAAAATACCCCGGTCCAGCTAGGATGAATGTAAACAGATCTGAAGCGCATTCTTTTATTTCCTCATAAATCATGGACTAGTTTCTGTGTAAACAATGCGTACACATAAATTACAGATTAGCGACCTGGCTTTTATTTACAGGCATTCCAAAAAACACTTTCTGTTCACAAATAAGGTTTTTTCGTTTACCGTATTTGAATGCACTGCTTTCAAAAATCTGCCAGGGACAACAATTCCATTGGGGCCTGATGCTGATCTCAAACTGTAACCCCAGTATGCACTCAAGAGCAGCTGGTCCAGCAATTTACATTCAAACAATGCTACATGTAATTCCAGCAGTTGGAATACAAAAATCATTTCTCAATGCAAATTTGTAAGCCATCTTCTTATGCCCGGTTTCCACTTCCGGAGAATTTCACACTTGAAGACCCATTAATAAGACTTACACAAAAGTGCATCTCCCTTATTTGCATTCAACTTCACAAGTTTTCAACAAATAAAGGGGTATTCTATGACTATGCTTGGGAAAAAAGAACATTGCTGGACATTTATACTGAGCAAATGAAGAGCCATGGAAGTTTGTACAACCCTGAATCACTGTTCATGACCTCCTATTGATTTACAATGGATCATACAGACAGCTGCAGAAAATCTTGACGGTGAAAATGTCAAAGTAGATTAAAGGAGCTGTTTACAATCAAAATATTGAGGAGTGTAATCCTTCTCTTGGTGCGGCATGAAGACTTGTGGCTCGATGAAGAGTGCTTTAATAGCTTTAAATCTGTGGAACGCAGGGGGGGGGGGGCATTACTTACCGTGGGTACTAGTAACTTCTTGATTTGTGAGACGGCTCTCTCCATCTTCATGGCTGCCCTGTTCTGTGTGTCCTCAACGGTGACCAGCACATGGAGATCATCTTCTAGATGCTCCCAGTTGGGTTTGCCTTTGTTTTGTTCTTCCTGAAAACAGATTTGAATAACAAGAAAATGTCAACAGTTTGTACCATATAACCTTAAAAACTATGACTGGTCTTTGCTTTACTTCTTGTGTGGCCAATTAGACTTAAAAGACACTCATAATAGGCAAGCACACTGGGAAGAGTTTCTCCAACAATACCCACATCATCCGTAACTAGGCGTGGCTGATTCTGGTAAATATTCCCAAGTCTTTCATAAATAACAGACAGTTGTACATAAACAAGTTATTTAGCATGGGACCTCTTTAAACAACAAACTCTCGGCTCAAATGTAGGTTTGATGGTCAACTTTCAACTTCATATAAATTTCTCCCTTGCGAGTAAAACAAGCCGAGCATGAAACAACAAAATATGTTTTCCAAAGTTGGCTAACACCACAGCAACCTGGAAACCTGCCTATATGCAATTACAGCCCTCCAGGATGGTATTACATATTTCCCTTGGTTTTCGTATTCCCAAGTTCCTGTGCCGTTATTTTTTTATTTGCAAGGTTCTCTGCATGAAATGATATCAGCCTAATTTCCCACACTCCTACAACCAGCTGGTGGGGTCGTTGTTGATGGGCTTGTCAGTGGAGTGTTTCGATAATGAATGTAACTCAAGATGGCCAGAAGATATGGGTCTGGGCCAATGATGACGTTGGCTTTGCATTGGCTCAAAAAGCCTAGAGAAACCTGTGTTTATCAAATATGACCTACACAAAGAAACACATGTAAAACAAAGCAAATGGAGTGACTGAGACAAACAGGGTTTTAATAATAGATTTCTTTTTAGAGAATTGAGGTTTTGAATCTGTAAGTACACCAATTTTTGTTTAAAAGGAACTGTTCTTTGCTTTGTTTTCAAAAAATAAAATAAAAAAGTACTCAAAATTATTGCGGTTGATGTAACCTAACCATTAGATTCATCATCACAATTTTGAACATTCTATTCTCTTTTTAAAATAATTTCTTTTCTTATATCCTTAGTGTAGTTCAAGACTTGTGGTCTTTTCCTGAGAAAGTCTGAATATCTATGGGAACATATACAAGGGCATCAAGACCAACACCCAGACAATGGAAGCCATGGACTTGACGCCCCGCCTATTGAGAGACTCAAGTAATTTGATAAATCATATTATGGAAGTTGAACATCATTAATGTACCTTCTTCTTATCCCTTATTGAGCCCTTTCCTCGCACCATGATTTTGCATCCTGTCTCCTTCTCTAACTGCTTGGCATACATGCCTCGAGGACCAAGTATTCTGCCGACAAAGTTGAACTGTAAAGGGGAGACAAATACACACAAGATGCAAGAAATTAACATTCAGCTGAGAAATATCACACGCAGTTACCAGAGACAGGATCAGTCACATGGTATGACTTCAGCCCAGTATAGTTATAATGGGTCCCATATGGAACATTGCAAGGTTGGTTGGGTCCTGCATTCTTGATATCAAATGCAATATGAAATATTTATATGGGTAAATTTAAATTAACACACTGGCAATCATACCGATAATGAACCTTGATAATTAAGCGATCAAAACTAATAATTTCGTCCGAGGCTTTGTTGGTTAAAAATGGAACACTTCAAATCATAAATTTATTTACAAATGGCCAGTTGATATTAGAAAAGACTTGTTAAACATTAGATACAATTACACTCCTAAATATTGTGAATACAGTACACCTGGGCACCCTAAGCTTTCAACACCTTCTGATACTGTTATAAAATTTTCATTATCAAAACACAACCCCACGCAATCAACCTTGTGGCCGTCACTGACAATTTCCAATAAGAAGGTACACTTCTTTAGGGAGGATAGTTTTTTTATGATAGTCGTTGGGAAAAAGACAGATAGAAATATCAAGCCACTGTGACAGCAGCCAAGTAATTTGTCCAGACACCTAGCAATTGGATATGGACAGGAATGATCAGTCCTCACACCTGAGGATGCTAAGCAGTCAGCGGAGCTCCATTCTTCAAATTATCGCGGCACATTATTACTAAGCGTTATTTAATGGCAAAGGACTTGGCTGGAATAACTAAAATTAAGTTTGATCAAATATGCAACACTTCACACATTTTAGGACGGCAGAGTCTACTGTACATTCACATCATACATAGGACAGGACATGATGTTTATATTAAGGCTAGAGAGACATGTGGCCTCATCCTGCTTCTTTGATTTACAGCCAAATAAAATTGGTAACTTTCCCTAATTGAAGTTGTATATACACATACTTTGCCAAGGTCTTTGGGTTTGTTTGTTTTGTTGAGTTGGATTTTCACATTTGTTGCATACATTGTACCCTTGCTACATGCAAGCACAGAACTTAAATCAGATAGATGTATTGTAATCAGTAGATATTTTCTAAATAATGCAAGTGACTTGTACACCATGGGCTTCGAGTCTTGCACAGTGCATCTTAGCAAATCTCAACAAAACTGAGGGGTACTTTTTGTCGTTTGGAATTCGTGTTTGAACTAAAAGCTCACTTCATTACAGGGCAAAAACAAAAGCATGCAATTTCAAACCTCTGCATTGTCTGCAGTCTCAAAACTATTTCCTGCAAAGTGTTCTGAACTAACATCGCATGGAAAGCAGAAAAGATATGACGAGACGAGCCAAGTAAACAATGTTGAAAAACAGAAAGAGTTGTTTGACAGCCAACATTTCTGGTTAACAAACATTTCCAGATATTGGTCTGTGTCCAGTAACTATGTGAAATAAGCTTTGTGTTGGTTCATCTTATCAAGGACTTGGTACAATGACAACTTCAATGTTGAGATGTGAAATTGGCAATGTCAAATGTTTCTTTATCTGCTGGTTTTAAGAACAGAATAGATCAGCAATCGCTAACAAATATACTTAACATCAATTTTTCAATATCAACTATTGTTGGCTGGCGGTGTTTTTGGAGTTGTGTCAACAATCGAAATAAGCTTATAGATTAAAATTTTGCTCCAAATGGAATTTTTTTCTTTCTATTATTATTATTATTATTAAGTGAGTCGGTTCATACAGTCCGTTGGTATGCGCCATTCAATATCTGAATTTCACCCAACCCATGAACGCACTTTCAGGATCACTGGTTATCAATAAAAAGCCCACAGAAACCCAAGAAATGTCCACGCTGTTGACAGAAAACAGAAAATTTATCAAAGGGTTCCTCAAAGGTTATCACAAAACAGGAACTGATATGGCAGCCAGCCAGGGCAGAAAAAAAGGTTCTGTGTGGGTTAAGTATTTTAGGAATGCTTTACTCTATTGAAATGGAGATTCTACTTGACTGAATCAAGTTCAGTTTTTGACAACCAGTTCTGCATGATTTCATAATTTACGATTGTCAATGTCATCAAACTCTCCACATCCACAAAGATATCAAAACAATTTTTTAAGGAGAACGTACAAATAATTTTTTTTTTTTAAATATGTTTCTGGTTGCCTGCTTTTAAAAAGTAAAGATTTATTGATGCACTTAGGAAGTATTTACAATGTTTTGTGAAAATGGTGAGAAATGGGTTGTCCCCAACGTTGATGGGAACAGTCTTCCAAAGTTTGGGGCCAGCTATGGAAAAGCTCTACTGCCGAGGGATTTGAAGTAAATTTCATCATGATCAATTATTTGATCAGGATTGAGAAACTTTTAGATTTTCAAAAACAATTCCATGAGCCTCGTATAAAAAAAGTGGCTCACTTTTCACTTAAACTCTATATATTAAATTTGTTCAATCAAATCAAGAGAAAATTGGTTTGACTTAATTTCTTCTTTTCTAGCTTCACAAATCCAATAGATTGGTTCAAATATTGTTATTCAATTGATTTATTGGCAAGGTTTGTAAATCAAATTTCAGGGTATCCCGACTACCTGGCAGTGGCAACATTTGTTACATAAAGCAAGTAAATATTTTTTAGTTTCTTTATTTGGTACCAACTTTGTTACAAGGATGTATGCAAAAAAGTATATTTTAGTGTATGAACTGTACATGGATGCAATCGATGGTAATTATTTTTAAAAAGTTTCATCAGAATGCTACGATAGTATCTATTTACTTGCAGATTTGATTTAGACAGTAAAACTGCTATCCCTGAGTGCCTTGTAAACAACATTAAAATTAGTCCACCTCAGAACAGAGGATTAATCATAAAAAAATTCAAATAATGGGCTAAATTAATGTTGCATTCCATGCATTAGTGAGAGTGTTAGTTCACCATTTCTAAAGAATCTGCACAACATTGGTAAGATTGAAAATATCAATGTTCACAGATTTGCACAAAAGTATAAAGATGGTCACGGTGGAAACTGCAATTGATTCATGTTTGCCTGAAAATCTATAGTTTTTGAGAAATGAGTTTAACAATTAGTTTTGATAGTTTGAGTTAAAAACCTTGGATTTGAAATCAGTGAGAACATGACATAATAAGGTTTCTTTTCACTGTTTTCTTATAACATCGTTGACCAATTAAGCTTAAACTTTCACAGGTTGTTATGTATATGTTGGGTCATATAACGTGCAGATATTGGTCTTTGACCATTACTCCTACAAAAACTATAGTACATGTACACTCTTTGACTTGATAATATACATTTACTTCAAACATGTTAGGGACTGTAGTGTGTTCCTTAAGGGTGAAGATTGCGAGACCCAAACCAATGTGACCAAACCTTTGCTCCCTGATTATATTAACTAAACATAACCAGGAAAAATCAAATTAATCATTTTGGTTCAAAAGGTTAACTTCATTATGGAATTGATTGCCAATAAGGAAAAAAAAAGTAACACCAGCTATTTTTCTTGGGCAGCAAATCAAATCAATACCAAAGCCCCACCATGAGATCATTGTAGCTGTGAAAGCAATTTCTTCAAGGAAACTTTCTGCAACAGGACCTGCAGGGATGTATAGTCTGACATTTGACCTCTGAGGGTCAAAGGCGTGAAGGCAACACCCACTTATTAATCTGACCGAGCTAGGAGGAAACAAGTTACAGGAAAAGCTGTGGAATGAATTGGAGTTCCATAGCTAGAGGGGACAAGCTATGATGATGCTGGCACACTCAGGAGAATTAATGAAAATTGGAACACTCTTGAATGAGCACCATTCAATGTTCTGTTATTCCCTTGCTTTTTGACAGTCCAATATGAAATGCCAATCGGCAAAATAGCACATCATCAAAAAAGAGAACACCACAGTCATTGACATTTTCCTCGTACCATTTAAACTCAAAATGTAGGCCTAGGCCTTGTTGTATATTGTAAATCAAACAAATAAGTTTGTTTAACAACAATACACTGTTTACAGTATGTTTACACATAATTTCCTGAAATCCTTTTGATGAAGCTAACTGCATTACAATTAGGTCCAAATTTCCACGGGCATACCTACCCCCTTTGAAATTGAATACATCTCTGAATAGTGATTAACTGGGAATACAAACAACAGATAATTTGAATGTGAACCATACAGTGCAGGGACTATAATTAGCAATTATCTTGTTGGGTGATTTAACACCTGAAGGTCTGGGACATGTGCCCCTCAACATGTTTATCACTAGGATTTTGAGGAAGTTAACTGCAAGAGTGCATGTTCCTGAATGTTGTGTCGCTATGCCTAATACAAGTTATTTTTCCTCCATTTATTTCATCATTGGTTTTTGGAACAGTAGATTCATTTCTGTCCCCTCATTTCCAAAAAGCACACCGCCCAATCAACCTGTGAAAATGTCATCGAATTTGGTGATTGCTTTGTTGTGAAACAAAAAAAACACACAAAAAACAAAGATATTTTGTCAGGGTTTTTGTGAACGTCCATACTACATGCATAGTTCAAATTCATGAGGCAATTAAAATAAGCAATGGTGAATTGGAGGTCTTAAATGTTGTTTTTTTTCTTTCAACTTTGACAAGTATTTCAGAAGGACAAATTTCACTTGAGGACAGGTACTGGTACAAACTTTACAACCAGTGAGCTTAGTTTCAGATTGAAATTTATCACTTTCTCTTCTTTGATAGTTAACAGTTCTGACTTCAAAACATCACGGCTTCAAGCAGGTACCTGTGTAGTATCTTACAAATACAATTGCCAAAAGAACAAGTGGAATGGGATAATAAAATAAGAGGTCAGACCATGGAGGAAGACTAAAGGAGGAGGGGCAGCCCAATAATAAGTTGATGGAGAGCAACCCCACCCCTCCCATCTCAACCGCCCCCTGCCAAAGTAAAGAGATTGATGCTATAGAGCCTGGAATGTACAGCTGAATCAAGACAATTAACCAATAGCCAACAAGGCCAAAAACTGGACCCTGGATGGAACCTTGAGGAACCCAATCAATGCACAACTCTCACAATAGCTAAGAAAACATTCAAAGGACAGGCGACTTTTCTAAACAGGGTTTCAAACTCTTGCTGAAAATACATCTCATGCAACCCCTTGGGGGTCGTGTTACATAATCACGTTCTCAAGATTGAAAAGACTTTGGCACCAAGAGAGCCAAGATGAAATCACAGCCCTGGTTATGACAATTATTCACTGATCAATTCCTTTACCTCAATAGATGCTTTTAAAGGCACTTGCTAAGTATGCCCCATTGAGCAGTAAACCGTAAACAAGTTAGAATCTCTGAAGTCAAAAAGTGAACATCTATTATGTTCTTGTATCTATGAGGAAACCTGGGTGTCGCTTCAGATAAACAGATAAGGTTGGAACATGCTAAAGTAATACGGACAGCGATGTCATCTTTTAAGAAGATAGAAATGTTTAGTCAAACAGAAAACTCTTACAGTGAACAGTCTAAGCGTTGTCAACCCATGATTTAACCAACTGAAACTTTAAAAAAAAATTGAACTGATTTTACCTCTTGATTGTAGTGTAGGACAACATACTTCATGTATTTTAATTGCAAAATCATCACTGTAGCTTGTATGCACAACTGACACCAGAGGCAAATATAGACAAAAAAACACAACCTTATCTCTGATATTAAGGTTGTGGCATCTAATGGATGTACATAAACATCAAAAGGTTTAGGTTCAACAAGACAAAATGTGAACAACTTTTTAATGTAATCATTTGTTCTACAAATAAAGACAAGAATTGAGTTCCCTGGTGAAGGGTCAGTAGCTGTGACTCTTTGAGTTATGTAGCAGCTTACGTGGGAAATGTCAAAATATTTTTGAAATGTCACTAAATCTATAGTGGCCTGCATTCAAATCAAATAATTATCTCCTGGTCTGTCATCACTGAACAGATATATTTCCATAATTTCCATAGGTCACACATCTTATGCTTTCTTTTGACTATCACAGTAGGCAGCTGTCCATATGGCATTGCTTTAGCCCCCTCTATTGGAATGTAAAGAATGGGCATGGAATGTAATTCATTTGGAGGATTCCAGCAGGGGGTGAGTACTAAACTCACTTTATTATAATGTATTTTATTTAACAGAAGAGTTGACCAATCTGTGGTCACAACTGGGCTGTGTTGAGTGCTCTGTCTCACCCAGTTTCTTCAGAAGGTAAAAGGATAAATTCTTGCCTAGTTTCTTGAGCAGGAACAATTCTTGCCTAGTTTCTTGAGCAGGAACAATTCTTGCCTAGTTTCTTGAGCAGGAACAATTCTTGCCTAGTTTCTTGAGCAGGAACAATTCTTGCCCAGCTCTTAAGAATGAACAGTTTATTTGATTTGACCATGGTTTTATTAACTGTCAAATCTCATCATCAGAAGATACAGTTCATTCGTGAAATAGGTCAAACACACTGAAAATAGTTAACTGCACCGTCTTCTTCATTTCCCATTCAGGTTTTTGTGAGCGACCTGGACAAAATGGACCTCATATCTACAGTGTCCCAATCAAACTAATCTGTTTTAATCCACAAAACACTTGATTGATGGCTGGTCCTTGCTCTGTGATGAAACTTGTCAAAGGTTGCAGGGCATGGTGCGTACAATCGTACTTGAATGCTAATTAAAAGACAAATTAGCTACAGCTTCCTATGGCCTTCATTTTGTGATTCTTGCCGTTAATCATAATTGTACTCTTCATGATTTCAGTAATGACAGATTTCAGTGTTTTGACAGTCAATTCTGGTATGTAAAGTAAGTTGTAATATTATTTAGGTCAGGTTTATCACACTGCTCCCCAACTGTATCTTTTATTGATGTTGATGTGGAATAACTGTATCTTGAACTAAATGACTATAATTTATTCAGGGCAGTCAATGGAGCCCATACATCATCAGATTGCAGACTGTCAAATTGACTCATGATATTAATGTTTTATATGCAGGAATGGCTTGTGAGCCGATACAGTTAAGCTGATTAAGCTCTCTGCTTGAGAGTCCAGTTAGGCGTAATGATCAAAACAGAGACTTGGGATCTCTTCAAATGCTAGGAGTTACGGTAGGAGACGCACTGGTATGCTGTGCTTGGGAAATCGCACACACAGACTGGTCCCTTGAACGTCAGCACTGTGCTTGTACAGGATGCATGCAGGAAACCCAACAGAGTATGTTGACAAAATGTGTATGAATGTGACTGTGACCTGAGGCCTGCATACAAAACTGTACTGTCTTTATGGGACAGTATTATACATAATGTATTCTTGCACATTCTTCTTCTGATCAAGCACGATCAGTATGGGTAATAATAATCTAAAGTACTATGAGGGGCCAACCCGGCTTGAAAAAGCACTTAATAAATACACACTATTATTATAATACATTGTGTAGATTCCCTTAATATAATACTGAGTATGTTTTTTACTTTTAGCCAAGTGTTTTTGGGATGCCCTGTTTTTTAAGCGTGTCAGGTTCTCACTGTTTTTAAACACCAGCAAATTGCTTTAAAGAAGCTTCGTAGAAAAATGGTTGTCACATAATCGAAAATGTAATCATCCTTTTTCCAAATCCGAAAACCTTGATACTGAGCTATCAGCACATTTCTGAGTTCAACAGAAAAAGAAACTTTTTTGTGATGTCTTAAATAAAATCACTAGTTTCTTATCTTTAAATAGGAACAGTCTGTTCAACAAAAAACTCTCCCCTATAATTTAATAATGAATTCATTTCACAAAGCCAAATGACAAACTGCCTGTGCTACTTTATCCATATGCTTTTTCAATTTATTGTTCATTCCTTGAGTGTGTGATGTGAACTATGAATATGAAATAACATCTGGATTAATGATACACAAGGCATGTACACTACCCTTTGGTACTGGCAATATAACACCTAGTAATGGAACAGTTGTAACTCGATGTTGACAGGCCAAGTTTCCTAGTCAGTGTGCATGTACTCTGTGCTTGATGTGCATGTCTTCATAATGCGCTTTTAATGGTTACATTTGACATTATGATATTACACCGACTCAAGTTTCTGATAACTACAAACAGAAATATTCCTTTCCTTGATTGCTGCGAGGTTACTTGGTAATTACCCTCGCTGATTTCCAAGCTAAAAGCTTACAATAAAGGTGGGACTGCTACTAATCATCTTGAAACATATTTCCTTATAAGTTTCTGTATTTTATTGTATTCATCCATTTGTATATATAAATACATTTTTGAGGGGGGGATGCATGTGAATCAAATTAATGAAATTGCCTGGACAGGCAATGTATTATCCTTGTAACTTGGCCTTTTGGCTACAAGATTAATGTTCATGAAAAAATTCGCTACAATTCGAAGTGATACATCTTGAGGATTCATGATTACATCTCTGCACGATTACCCACTCCACTGAGAGAGACCTTTGCAGGTTAACTTGATGATAAATGTCACAATTTGATTCATACCTCTAAATTCTGATAACCAAATTGTACCTGCACTACGACAATAAGTCTTCTAAAATTGAGCCCTCGCTTTTTTCCAAGTTTCCTTGATTCAGTATCTTGTATGCAAACCAACGCATGGAATTTAACAGGCAAACTAATGTCACCAGAGTCCGACTGAGTGGGTTTTGAGTTACCATGATACCTGAGTTACCTGATTGCATCAGCTCCGTGTCAAAATGCAACCAATTTTGTCTCCCCAGAAGTGTAGGACTGTCTGTAAAGACTGCATGATAACGAATGATCAATCAGAGATCTTCTCGCGTCCTCTGGCCAGGACGACATCAATGATGTCATACTTAAAGTTCATGGATGGCATTTGACTGCAGTTTACTGAAGAGACAATGAGCCAAGGTCAAGTTCATTGTACTCACAGGAATTGAAAGGATTCCAAGCAACAAAAACAGCTCGGACAATCAGTGGCTGATAAATGGATAACATCTTACAGAGATAAGAGATGCTGCTATTCACTCCCAAGGTTACTCAGTTTAGCTTCCTGCCAATCTCTTTCATTTCTTGGCAATTTGAAAGGGGGGGGTATCTATTTCTAGTGGTTTCTTTCTTGTATGTGGTTGTGTTTTTGCCTTGTTTACATGAACATAATGACTAAATTAATTTGCCATTCTACAATTCAGATGACTTCACATGCCTGGAATTTCATCTTGGAGAGGGCAAGGCCATTTTCATTTTGCAAAGGGAATCTTTTGAAGGGGAACCAAGGCCAAGACCAGGGCAACAGAGGCCATGTCCTTCATAGCCTCAGCTTAATTTTGTGCTGAATTCAAATACAGTATATTTTTAATTACAACATATCAAGTTGGCCGTTTGATTGTGTACCAGGCCCCTATTCCCTTGAGCACTGGCCCAAACTGGATGGTACCACCCCTTTAATGTTATTAGCTAAGCTTGTTTGTGCTAACAGCGTGCTATTGGAGTCCCAGACACATGCTTCAGTCTTTCCTGCCCTGACACCTTTCCTCCAGGAAGGAAGCAAGGCCAATTCAGCCTGCCGGTTTCACACACTTGAATGTCTTAAATTATTGATCAAAGCTGATCTCCACCATGCTACAGAATCGTCTTGGTTTCAAAACAACCAGCTTTCTATCCGTCATTTACATTCTCCCTACAACACGTTGCTGAGATGCAGTGCTAACTTTCACTTGAAGCACCACTTACAAGGAAAAGGGAGTTAAAACCTTCTGAATAATTCTATAAGATATTCAAATACATGCAGAATTTTCTTCTTTTCTAAATACATTCTGGAACAGTCTGCAGTCATCTTATTTGTTTGGTTTAGGATTGATCTTGTCCCCAAGGTCCTAGTGTGAGTCAAAGATGCTGGCTGACATTTATACAAAATGGGGCCAGACTGTTCTTCTCTTTCAGCCTCAGTTTGGTCATTCCACATCATACAAATCTAGGAAAAGTATATATATTGTACCTTAAAACAATCCAAAGCATCTACACAAGTTAACACAGGTTTCAACAAATTAACAACTAACCCTTTTTATTGAAAAACTAGCCTTTTGTTTAAGTTTCATTTCGAAATTCACCAACAGTGTGTTATGCATACTGTGAATCCATCCATGTCAAATGAAAGATTTGATTTAAATTATAATTTTGTTGTAGCCATTGAACTTAAAATGTTTGGATAAGGTTCAATAAACTCAAATACAGCCCATCTCATTGCCAAGGCTAATCATGGGGTAGGAGGCAACACTGACGCATCAGTTTATTCTGTATGCAGAGGTCGTGCTTAAACACTTTAAATATTTAAAGCTTTTTTTAACCCTAGCAAATTATTAAAATTCATATTGAGACGAGGGTTAACACAAACTCACCGACCAGGCCAAGCTTTTCCCATGGGAGCTATACGAGCAAAGTTTATCTCCATTGCCATTTAACGCAAAGACGCATTTAGGGCGACACATGGTCAAATACATGGCAATTTATATGAGCAATGACAGAGATAGTGAGTGAGGTGTTGGTAAGCAAAAGCACACACTTTATTTTAACGGAGGCCTGAAGTGCATTTGAAAATGTCTTTTTACTCCCAAGGTAGACATCATTGCCAAATGAGATTGGAGCAAGATGAAAGGAGTAACGGTACATGTACATTAGCAATGGTACCTCCGGGGATTCAAAATATAACTCAACAACCTTTACACGTGCATTACACATCTTATCAAGTAAGTATCTGAACATCAGGAACACTTGGGATTTTTCTTCTGCTTCTTTTTGAAATCCTCTTTTAAAGTGGGTTAACATATTTTGCTTTCAGGGGATTTAAATGCAGATGAAATCTCCCAGACAGTTTGGATAGCTTTCAGGTTGACTTGCTGAGCTCCAAAGCCTTTGGAAATTGCATATTGGTCACTCGCCCACATCTTCAAAAGTTTGAATACCAGTGGCCAAAATGATAGAACAGCTCTTTTTATTTCACGATAAAGCATGTTTGGCAACTGAAAAACACCCCCAAAAGACCCCCAATGTCGTGTTATATCGTTGCAAAAATTATTCGTAATAATAGAGATTTAATTTCTTCCACAAGAGAAGAAAGTAGTCTCGGTGAGTATTTAAGCTTTGAAAAAAAACACAATTATATTCTTTGAAAAGTTGTCTGCGTATACATAGTACATGCTCATAATCAGCTTGGCTAATTGATATCTCACCCTGCCTTTCACCTCTGTGGTCCCTGGTTCGAATCTCACCTTAGATGGAGCCTTGCATAAGGACTGAGTTTTCAGTCCCTAATTTATTCTAAGGCCACTCTTTCCTCCAGTTTTCTCTAAAAACTGAGAATGTCTTTATTGTCTTCCCTACACAGATATCTTAACCATAATTGCTCCGCTTAACCCAGGTGTATACATGTAAATGGGAAACTGAGAGGGCCGAGACAGTATTGTGTTAGATTAACCCCTAAGCACTAACTTAAGCAGCTTGGATTAATATTATCTTCAGGCCTACAGGTTTTGGGGCTAGTCACTTATGGGGGATCATTGTTTTAGCACCGAAAAGATTCAAATAAAAACGAAAAAGTTGAAATGTTTCAGGAGGTATTTTTATGAATGTTGCACTGCTCTTCATTAGTAACCTATTTTTCTTTTTGTCCCATGACTATTAATATTACTGTGGCATTTAGCAATAAACAGATTATTAAGTTTATATAATAAAAAAGACTGCAGATGGTTAACATTAATCTACGATAAATAATTCCATCTAAAAACGAATAACCACTCCTTCCTTGTGAACTTTTCCCCTCTCAGTGTAATAGGATTGCTCCCAGAAAATCTGCTGTGAACACCCTAAAGTCAATTGCCCTGGGGGAAAATGACACAGAAATATCGCTCGCAGTCTGCACCGAGAGGGAAATAGTAATGTAATAAATGCCGTATTCTAGAATGATGAGCGGGCTGAATGTTTAACAGTGCAAGAGACATTTTGTGTTCAGGGAAATGAAGTTCATGTATAATCCAGGCACAGTCAAAGTGCACATGAACTCACCAGGGCACCACCATGTTGTTATTGTAGGAGCTTTTACTTACAGGGAAACTAATTAACTACTTGAAGACCACTAGCAAATGGATGCATAAACTATTACTAATTGTCATTCCAAAAACTCTGGGTTCAAGATATTGCTCCATTTGGTGCCAGACATCCTGGGTGAATCTGCATTTGAAGTTAAACATGCAGCTATGCATGGTGGAAATAGACAATAAGGGTAGGTTTGTCGTAACACCATGTGATAAATCACAAGTGAGTAGTGTGGCTCCAAGGCATCCAGATTGTACGCTTTTTCGACAAGAATACTCTGGTCGTCTTCTGCTGGTCAAACTTTTAAGTACAGACCAGTTGTTCTCACCGCAACTCAATAAGAGATTTATTACATGGTGTTACTGCAAACCAAGCCCTTACAATCTGCATTCTTTTCTTAGAATTTGAAAAAGAAAACAACTGTGTGGAATCTGAGCAGAAAACCAAGTTGCAAGAGAGAAAAAACAAGTAATTCAATACACTCTGAATTTTGTTTGTTTATTTATTTTTACAGTCTGTTCTGTGGATACCTGCAACTTTTTCTTATTACATACTTCAAGAACATCTCATCCAGTTTGCACATTTATTGAGGACATAAAAAGCCTTTTTGTCATACCATTTGAATGTAAGCTTAAAACAAAAAATAATGACATTCTGTTTTCAATTTGACAGGGTGGAATTCTACCTTTTTAATTAATAATTGAGAAGCAATCTGGGTGACATTGCCATCCAATACACATACACACACAAACACACACACAAGGAATTTGCATTTGTAATCAGTAGTCGGATCTGCCTGTAGTTTCATCCCTCATGCAAATCACGCCTTGCTACCCCCCTCCATAGTAGCGAGCTACGCCAAACAGCACCAGCGTCAAGGGCTTGTAAACCCAACCCCGATAGAGGTGACAAGGAGTGCCTTGAGAATCAAGTCCTTGAGTACTTCAACTGGACGGGAACGCAGTCGGAATTTCTGACACGTTCACACTGCCCAACTTGGAGCCTTCTATTATCCGCATCATCATTGAGATACACTTTAGGATATAGCTATGTGCTTATATATCTAGAGTTCATTGCAACTGAAGCAAGTCACTCAGTGCATGGCGTAACACACGAGGGCCAGCATTGGTTTAGAGAAATGAACATATATTTCAAACCTCTGGCTCCAGGGCATGTCTGAATGCTCACCATTGTATAACTTCATTGGAACAAGTGCTCAAAATATCAGAAAGTACAAAATATAAGCAGTCTTATATCTTGTGATATATTTTTTTTATCAACAAAAGACTGAGAGAACTCGCTTTTCAAATATTATTGTTATGAAAATGTTATTTTCAAATGGGTAGATGTTACCAGTGAGGTATCATCTACATACTTACGTCTGGGTATGTTTTCACAGGTACAAAGAGCTTTTCTGAGAGTGTAGTCGTTTGGCCGCTGGGGTCTGGAAGCATGAGGGGTTGTTGTGTCTCAGTGTTAAAGTTGTACATACTCTTGCGCACTTTGCTGATTTCTGAATACAGAAAAGAAAGAAGAAGCAGACATGAGTTAAGTTAACATGAGTACTAGTAAACAAAGTTCATCTTCCGTTAGTTTAATGTCACTTTCCACATGTAGGTTAATTCAAATCTATGAGTGGCTGATAAACAGTAAAACAAAGAAATATTGGAAAAATATCAGAA
This sequence comes from Pisaster ochraceus, assembly GCA_010994315.2. Taxonomy (NCBI): domain Eukaryota; kingdom Metazoa; phylum Echinodermata; class Asteroidea; order Forcipulatida; family Asteriidae; genus Pisaster; species Pisaster ochraceus. The sequence goes on from CM021535.1 coordinate 1,527,909, forward strand.
CAGCAGTTCATCGGAAATCATTGAGATGATAACGAAAAATCCCACACTACTTAAACACCGCCCTCTCGAGGTTTCTTAAGTCAACACTTGAAATCCAATGATAAACATCCTTATGCTAATAACAAAAGTGATATCAATATTACTATTCAAAGATACTTGTTAAAGCATGTACAATCATATCAACATGAATAACCTTGATACAGATAGCAAAAAACCACTACATGCACACTGAGCACGAACACCAACCCCAAATGACACAACAAGTTGTATCAGCCGAGGGTAGCTGTGCCCCTTTTGACCCTGCATCATACAATCAGCACTCAGTCGTACCCAGACTCAGGGAGTGTTAAGTACAAGAACGTAATGTTAACAGTCAGTGTGACAGCATTGGCTGTGTAGTGGCACAGGAACTCCAACTTTGTGGAGTGTTTGCACTCCATGTTTACCTTGCCCTTGTTTGGCAGTATGGCTATGTAGCGCTGGAGTACAGAGTAAATACAATCAAAATTTACATAGCCTGGTAAAGAGGTTTAAAATTTCTGTTTATTCCAATTTGTGTCTCCTTGAATACTATAAAGGGGGTTTCTCAAGGCAGTGTCAATACAATTTACCTCAAGCTGTTGCAATGTCTGCTAATTTTATACAAAGTATTTCTGAGCTGTACCACAGATGAAAAAAGTTTCAGTTGAGTCGCATCCGGCAAGAAATTTGTCAGTGCCAAAATTGATCAGACAAAATGCCTACATCAGTGGCATTTTTCAGTGTACCCCAACACCATCTCTTGTACACAAAGTTACACTAACACGCAAGTTTGTACCTGTTGTCTAAACATTGAAACCTTACACGTGATCAAATGTTAGTATACACATCTTCTTCAGACACTTAGCTTTGATATTTCCCGAGCCATGAAATTGGGCCAGGGACTGAAGCAGGTAACCTCCTTGGGACATGTTTATTGCTACTTTTGTAATAAGCAATAGATTCCCAAATAGAACACTCACACACTAAGGAAAGATTGAATCCTTCACCAATCATTTTGTCCATAGCATGCCTTGAATCTCGATTCATATTAAGTATGTATACTGACAGACAGCTTACATTTACATGTACTGCCTCCAAAGGAACTTACCCTTACATGTCTAAAGCGGTCATAAAACCATGGGATGGCTTTTCCTGTCTAATTTAATGTCTAATAAAAACATCTGGCCCTGATCTGTAGGTTAAAGAGGAACCAATGATCTGGAACTGACCAGTATTCTCCTGATGAGGTTTAATTCTAAGCAGTTCTCCCCATAGAGGTTCCCAGCAGAAAACCCTCTCAACAACATCAACTACATGTCTTGAATTTCAATTTCTTAAATTAAAGCAAATGCCTAACAGAGGTATACTCGTTCTGATCATTAATTTTTAACAGAAGCGTGAAAATAAAAAGGTCACAATTATCTTTTCAAGAGTATTTAAATCTGATAGTTTTGAAATCAATGTTGGTTTTGTACAATAGTATGATCCGTTAAAAGAAGTCCACTTGAAATACGTGTAGTGTAGTACTTCTGTGCAAGCAGCCTTACATTACTGTACATCCATAACTACGCTAGTTATTGACATTAATAACTTATCAAGCTGGCGGTATTTACTCTGTGAGATTAAACCCCAGTTATAAAATTGTATTTGAACAATGCGAGTCAACAGAGCAGGGAATACTATGATAAATGGCGGAAGGAACCGCGTCCAGAACACAAACCAGGTCTTGGTGATCTTAGGGTTTGTAAACATGGCAAGACGGCACATGCGTGTGTGTTCACCATTTCAGGGATTGTAGATGGAAGAAAGCTGCGCCTGCTAAACAACCTAGTGGGGTTACAACAATATTGCTTTAGTGTTCTGACTAAAACATTATTGGGGGGCTGTTCAAACTTCAGCGTATTTTGAAATTGTATTAAGATGATATTTCTATGCAATTTTTACAATTTCATGAGTTTCATAAAGCTTGACGATTAATTGGGACCTTAAACCAAACTTTTTTTAAAATGTAAGATATAGCATCTTTGAGTTTTTCTAGGTGCACTCAAAGTGTTACACATCAAATGAAGAATCTACCAAGTGTCAACAGAATTCAGATCAATGGAATCTCAACGCTGTTGTGACCTTCATTTTGTGTGACTAGGAATACATTCCTCACACATAGACAGTGAATATTGAGCCTTGATTACATGGATGTCATAATTACTCGCCAGCAACTGGAATTCTCCAGCAGTAATTATCAAGATTCTGAAGATACTCTTATGCAGCCTGTTTGCTTCCTACAACAACGCAATTATTAGAACTGAAATGAAATGCATTTCTTAAATGACATTTGGCCCCTGAGCTGTACAGTATGCCTACTGTCACACTTGCCTTCAATAGCCATGAATAATCTTTAAATATTCATAAGCCTAATTTTCTGCATAGATCCTCATGAAGGTTGTCAGTAGCTTCTACAGAGGGATGACTGCTGAGTACAGTACTGTCTGGTCGGTGTAAGGCTCAGACTTTAATTAATTTAATCCAATTAAATGGAGAGTTCAAGATATATTTTGTGGGTTTCTTAATAAATTACATTCCAAAGAAATAAAATGGATTGATACATCACCTTTGTCTTTCTTCATTTAAAGTTTTTGTCTAAGGAACACAATGATAATGAACATTATTTTTTGTCTTGCAAAAACTATCATTTCAAATATTTTTCACTCCAAACATTTATTCAGTGTATACATGCAAACATGTTAAACATGTTGTGTACACACAAATGCATCAAACCAGTGTTACTTGAAACCTTGGCCTACAATTACACCCTGCATTTTTTTGTAACAAAAGCATTTCAATGTTACCACAAGATCCATAAAATCTAACATCAAGATACATTTGTGAAGCATAATATAAAGTTTCTAAGAATCACTTTCAAGCCCAGCTCCTTAATGACTCTACCACATAATACCTTTGGAAAGCCAAGATAAGAATACAGCAGACTACACATTCTTGTGAGACCAAAAATCCTTCCAACCCAATTAAGGACCTAACTCTATGCCCAAATAAGGTCAAAAAATTCACAACACAACTCCAACTGTACACAAGTAGCCATGTGATGTCTCAGGGAAAGGGTCTGTGCCCAGACAGTGGTGAAAGACACACAATGCAGCTTGGCTCATCAAGACACACCTCCAACCAGACTAATTCGGTTTAGATTTAGTTGGCAAACTTAGCTCAGGAAATCTCACCCATTAACTCAGCCAATTTCAATCAGAGATCCATTAGAATTCGGAAACAAAATCTGCACAGGGTGAAAGTGGGAGCAAAGCCATTTGATGCGAGAAAACTTTGAAAATCGGTACCACTTTCTTTAACTGATTTTAATTTAATTCAAGCTCACGCAAATTCCAGGCACTTTGGTTTCTTCTTTTGGTTTCTAAATTCTGTAAAGAGCCATTGTGAACCTGGATATTTGCTGATGGTTCTTGTATGCACCTTTCCAAGAAATAGTATCATTAAAGATTTTAAATGTCACCATTTTTATTATTGACACTTGAGCACTAGGATTAATGCAACCCACATGTAAAGAGTACATCTACAGAACTGTTACAATTAAGCAGTGCAAACATCCTATGAATGATTCTGGAAGCCATTAAGGATGTATCATGTACTTAAAGAGGCTGGTAGGCATGTAAACATCCTCTGAGCTTTGCTTGAGTCCCATGGGTTACCAACTATCTGACATGGAAACTCAACGATTGGGGCTAGTAGCTGTCAGTAAAATTGTTACTCAAAATAATTTCTTCAGTTCTAATTTATCTCCAGGAAAAGCACATGGCTGTGACAATCATATGCAGACTGCGTTCATTATGTAGGAAGACTTCCAGCAAGATTTGGCTTACATGTATAATAAGGGCAGGTGATAAAAAGCCCGGTATCAATGGGCAGATGACATATGACTTGAAGAGATTGATCATGCTTTGTCAGAATAGATGAGATTGGCTGAAACATCACAATGTCAAACTCATTTATTGCCTTGGAGCCTCTAAAGGTGAAATATTTATGTTTGAAAAGCCATGGTGGTGAAGGTGAGATGCTACAACTTAATTTGTGCTGAAGACTGTCACACTACATTTAGATTACAGACTCTAGTGGCTTAATTGCAGCCCAGGAATATGTTCCAATAATTATGCAATAAACAATTATAAAAACCAAGTATATTTTACATGATGATTTCTACACCAATGATAAATCATCTGTTAATTCCAGACATTGATTAGACACTCTCTCTTTAATTTAATATCTTTTGCAATACCTCCTGACATGCAAAGAGATACATGGACATTAAGCCTATGCTTCAATCGACCTTAAATAATAGAGGATTGTTAATTACTGTGCAGAACCTTCCTGTCATCTCTCATAATAAATGCAGACAAGCTTGTATTGCAACTTATTGATTTGTTACACGCTCTATGATTAGTCCATCCAGTCTTGTTACTGGATTAATCCTCATTGGAATACAAGCTTCTTTGATGTTTGACAAATATTTCCTTTTAATTCAGTTGATTTAAATGAAGACAACTGATGGTATTATTTCCAGATTTTAATTTGTTATTGTCAGGGATGTGTACAACTGATACTTGTTAAAGACGTTAATGATTATTTACCAAGGAAATGTTTTTAGATCACAAGAGGCTATTGAATTATATATATATTTAGTTTGAACAATTGTCAGTCTGGATCTGCGTAAGAGCATACAACTCTTTGGCCCAGTTTTCTCAGAACCTTTAACGTCATGTTGAACTTTCACTTTCACAGACTGGTATTGTGTTAAACACTGGACTACTCAATTGATCAAACTATAGGGGTACACTTGAAACTGTTGCAACTTTACTTTAATACCAACATGGATGCATTAACAGACGCTTATAGTCTGAAAGCATACACTGCCTTATGGCTGCAACGCACACTATCCTAGTAGTAGTTGCCAAACGTGCTACCTAACGTATTCGCCACATGTAAAAAAATATAATAATACACCCTTCTCAAGACACAAAAATCGTTTATGATATCCACGTACAAACCGTTCATTGAAAAATAACAATAAGTCATTGCTACGTGTATAACAGGATTCAAGGTCTGTTCCTTCAAACAATAACACAACTTCCTTTGGATTGGTACAGTGGGGCGGAAACGCATAATCACATCAAATGTAAGGGCCAGTGGGTCGAGTAGTTAACTAGTCATGTACAACACCAGCAAAGCAACCAGTCAATGACTGGCAGTGGGTCGGTCAACATCATCGATTTCCAAGTGGATATTGAAAAAGATGGGTATACCTGCTTTATGATGTTGATTTTGGAATCGAAGTTGTCAATCATTCGGTGTGAATTATGAACAGTTACGTGCGCAGTGAACGGGCCGAGCGAATAAAACAACCAGCAATATAATATTGGATAAACATTGTGCTTTTTTAATAACAACATGTTATGTAATTATTGTTATCTCTCGTTTTCCCTTTTCACATTTCTGCTTTTTAAATTGTCAGAAAAATGTCTTTGTGTGTTCTAATGTTGAAGTAGACTACATAATTCAAGCTAAACTTAACCTTCAATATTTCAACAGACATTTTAATAGTATTTGTTCCTAATTCAACTAAGATGACCTATACACCAGGCCCCATATATTTGTATAGCTTGATCTGAACTAAGTCAGCCATACAAAGTTGCAACTTCATTTTGAATAAGGTTTATGTCAATAGTTGTACTGTGTCCTCAGACTAAAAATGAAAACTTACTATTCCCAGCACCGTGCTTACTAAGAACACCTCCAATACAAATGCATTGAACTACTCTTCTGAAAAAATCAATACTTGAAGATTATAGGATCAAAGTGGCTTGGCCTTATCAGGCACTAATCAACCCCAGAATGAAGGGAGGGTAAGAATTTCTCAAACTCAAACAAAACACGGATATTATTGTTGACGAAAGGATCTTTGCAATACCAACTCTCCAATGGCATTTGGTGGCTCCTCTGATGAAAAGCAGTGATAGTGGTGATGCAAAGCGGACCGAGAAAAATCAATATTAATGTAAGAGCTCTTGAGATCTTATCGACATGGCCAGGCGGCCATCAAGCTGGGGTTAGCACTGGGTGGGCAAGCGCTGAAATGCAGAGAACATTTGTCGATTGATCCGTACTTTCTAAATACAAGTAATTAGTAGTAAGGGTTGATGCCATCTGGTTGATACGGTCTGATGGTATCATAATTATATGATGGCAAGATATCCTAGTGGAATCTTCCAATAATGTCCTCCATCACAAGAATCTGTAGCAGACAACTCAGGCACATCCGCAGGACGTTAAAAAATATTAATATAAACCCCCATGATATAAGTTACTGTATAAAGTGAGTAAAACTTACCACTCAAGTTCCTTTAGGAAAAGTTCATAATTCTTTCTTAAAAATCGCCTGAGATTCATGCATTGTAAGTTAATTGAGGATTTCCTAAGATATCAATTTATCAAAATAGGACACATCTTGGTATGTTATCATGCTAAAAATTTGTAACACACCAAGGCTACTTAAAAATGAAATCATACAGAAGATGCCCATGCCATAAACACAGCGAGCAGAGAGCCTGAGGGACTGTCTTACGTACACTGTACACGCATGTAGATAACTACTGCCCTATATTCCACGCTCAAGATTTAATTTTCCCAAGCCTGCAACCCCGCGCCTGTGACTACATGTACCGACGTCAATATAAAAATGCGGCCGCTGCGTTAATCTGCCTCAGTGCATAAACATGGTGATTTTTACCAAACCAGTAGAAATCTCAAGTGAGCTGCATCTATCTATGCATGCTACAAAACATACATAGAAGAAACAAATCAGAATGACTAGTTAGGAAAAACAAACACACCAAAGCCAAGATGAACAAACAAAAACTTTTGGACAAAAGCCATGCAAAGTAGAGGAATTGGCTGCCGACACTTAACAACAAACACATCTGTACATTGTGCGAGTTAATGAAATCATTACTGCAGAGCTGCCAACATATTGCATCTTGCAATCAAAGAGATTTTGTACAACAATCTGATAATCAGGGAGATATTTAGAACTACATTCAACATAATACAGACACATTTTCCATAATCAAGGAGTTTCTATTCAACGTTGTTCTTCAGAACATGGAAATATTTGTTTATTTTCAGGGAACTTTCTGCAGAATCAGGGAGATTTGGCAGCTCTACAACTGTTTGGTTCAGTCATCTGCTCTAGAACTCAGTATGTCTTGGGTTCCATTCCAACTCAAGTTTTATAAAGAATCTTTTCTGGTGAACCCTGAGAAGCAAAACATCCAACCATCTACAGTTCAGTTGTAAAAAGTCCCAATATACAGTAATGTAACTGCACTCATAAGCTCAGTGACTAACGTGTAATTAGAAAACACTTTAAATAAATTATAATCAGCATAATTAACTAAGCCAACAGAACATTGAAATCAGACGAAACTTTTACAATTTTATTTATGATGATGATTTGTTTAATCAGGGACATTTTCTTTTAGAATTTCAGCTAAAATATGTAACAGAAGTAAAGCAATGCCTCAGGAGATCCATTAAAATTTGAACAGCAATTCACTACAGTATAACATCAAGGATAAGTTAATTAATTACAAGCACAAACATACCAGCAAAAGCAATTTGTGAAATGTTAATGACTATTTTATTGCAGAATTTAGCTAAAGATGAAAAGAAATAAATTAGGCACCCAACAAAGGGTCAAAACTTGCTAAGATGACTAGTGGGAATTAGCGTCGGAACCTTCCCATCAGAAAACAGCAACAACTTTTTTATTACTTTCCTTAATGATTTTTACAGGATAACTCAAAATGAACCCAGAGGAGCAGCATCACCTGTAAAAATATGAGTTGTGGATAAAATACCATGCTAAAACTTAGTAACAAATACTTAAAAGTGGATGAGTATACGTTGTTGCATTTTATAGAAATCAGGTCTTTTGTCACAAGTTGATTTGGTCTGGATTTTGCCTTATCTCGATTGGCTGTTTGAATTTGTTTTTTTCTTTCTTACATTCTTCATATAATTGCAGCATCAAACAACAGTTTACAGAACAATCACTTCAAATTCCATACAAAATTTACTGCAATATTTTCTTTTAAAATGCAAATTGGGCAGTCTTGCGGAGTCAAACAGACTAGGACTTCATGGGAATGAGCCCACTTCAGAAACCACCCGCACTTAACATTTTCAAAACAGCCGTAATTTTCCCTGTGACTGAGCCAGAGTTATTTAATCATATTACCCAATGATCACAGCTCCGTTGCTGATGCCACCGTAAAAACGGCAATGTGGCAAACGAAGCTTCCAATTTCTAATCCCGCCATGTGTGTTACGGCAATCGACATCATCCCAACCTGGCACCTTCACATCAGGTCAGGTTCTCAAGTAAAATGAAATGAGTTTTCAAACCGACATGTAAATGAGATTAAGTTCAGCATTCATGAACACGCGAATCATAAACACTGAATATATTCTCAAAAGGACTAGGAGAGCTGTTTTCTCTGCATGAGTTCAAGTTTGCCGATTGACTGTACTTTATTATTCCGTCAAGGTAACAAGGTTTCGGCACCAGACATAATTACAATGGATCAATGTCTATGAAATTGAGTCACAGTAAATTCATTTCCTCCACTGGGATCCAGAGAAGCTGTACCCAGCTGCAAGTTCTACGTGACCGCTTTCCCCATGGTATTTGAAAGTCACTTGGTCTTTTTCCCCAGCGTTGCTTTTTTGGCAAATGAAAGATATTTCGGTGGAATGGTACGGATAGACAGGGCAGAGGCTAACCTAATCTAAACCAGATGATTGTTTGCAAAATATAGAGTAAGATCTGTAAGCTCAGATTCGATACACTTCTTATCAGTCACCTTCCTGGCCAGACAGAAATCTAGAGGGGCGGAGCTGTCTCATGAATCATGGATTTGAAGGATTTCGCAAAGATCCTCTGCCCCTGGACTTCAACAAACATGCAGCTCTTCGCATGGATTAACCAACACACCAATCAGTTGCTCGTACATGTTATCACTGTCATTGTCAATCAGTATACATCCACACTTGGTCATCTTAACATGTGCGCTGCAACAAGACAAGTCATTTTATTTGCCAATAAAAAAGTGGGTGAGGTATCACATCAATTTTCTCATTAGGGATCACTTCAAAATATATTAAAGTATCATTCAGATTTTATGAAGATCAACAAGAAAGACTTTTTTAAGTTTTGGTTACGTCCATGGCCCCTCCTCCAACCAATCCTACCAAGTGTTTATTATAATGGCTTACTTGCAAACCAATAAAAGAATTTAAATGCTGCAAAACATAATTAAGTAAATATGGCAAAATTAATCCTCTCAATTAAGAAGTCAGCTTCTGTGTACACTAGCTCCATTTTGAAACAGAGCTGCGCATGTAAATCAATTTCACCAGCCGTTCTGATGACACATTGTTTAGCGTTGCAGACTTACACAGGAAAATCCAATATTCATTACACCACGAAGCATATTGATCCTAGCTTAGTCCTATTTTTAGGCATACCAGTGATGTGTGCATAATGTAAACAGTGTGCTGCTAAGCGTTATGAAGTCACTCGCCCATATGTTCTTATTACCAGTACGTCAATATCATTATCACATCTGTTACAAATCTACTTACAGTAAGTGTGTGGATGCCTCCGTGTGCTTATTTGGTATCAACTTTTTCAAGAACCTGACAAGATGCTTTAGAAGGGCCTGTCCACTTTTATTTGTAATGATACTTATGCAAAGTTTGTTTGAATCAGGGCGGCAACCCCATTAAACAAATATTGAGAAAAGAGTTCTATATTTTCTATGTGAAGGCTAATCATGTTTTGGCTCATTCAAGCATTATGATTATCACATGGTTCCTATCCAAGTTCCTTTTCACCTCCCCTTCCTTTCCCTCATCCCAACCCTCACGTATCATAATTTAGTCTTTCCTCTCAATCAACTTCTTGAAGTACGACCATAAAGTAACTGCACCTGAGATATTCCATCAACTTTTTGAAAAGCTGTAAAAACTATAGCTGCATTTTTCAATAATTCATGTACTTCACCAACTGCACCGCACTTCTTGCGGCTGAGGCTCTTGGATTTCTGATACAATTTTGATGACTAGACCATCTACAGCGTTTTGCAGGCAGAGGGGAATTCAGTCTTTTAATGGAGTAAGCAAGTGTTATGCTTGACTGAATGGTAGATTCAAAAGTCAGTAAAGAGATCTGTCTAAGACCAATTCTAACAGGACAGTCTCACAAAATATTTATACCTCCTACCCTTTGGCAGCTCCACTATATCTAGCTTCATAAAATGTCAGATTCATGTGCAGCCTGGAGGCCGCAACCAGACCTTGTGTGCTTTTAGCAATAAGCTCATCTCTATTAATAATGCAGTTGAACAGAAATATATACCTTTCTCTTTCAAATGTGAAAGAGATGACAGTTTCACAGAGAAGGTTTTGGTTGGTCAGCTCTGTTTTCTTCTGAGGTCAATGGTTCCAGAGTGGGAAAACCAAGAACACATTGATCTCTGCCCTAGGGGTAGTGTATATATTGCATGTTAATTACACTCTGCACATTTTCAATATTTGTGAGTATCAAATGCCAACTAGTGAAGATGAACTATCGAAGGAAAATATGACCCTTTTTTTTGTTTGATAGTGCAACATACTTAGTGTGAGACAAACTCACCATCAGTGGCCAGATGCATACGTTTATAATCCTTGCATTTTACTTAAGGCAGTACGCCTTTACCAAGTTATCCGTTCATTTTTTTTAATAAAAAAAAGTCCACAAAATCAGATCAGATAAAGTATTAATACAATATTTAAAATAATAAGATCAAACAACCACAATTAATCTTCATTGTGAAGCTTCATGATTTTACTGCAAGTTCCCCCATATTGTATATTTTTTTATGTTTTATTTAGCCTTTGGAATACACACTTATACAGGTAGGCCACTGCCCGATGCATTTAATCAAATTTTGTGGCAAATTGGAAATCCATTTGAAATTGAATTTCCCAATCTTCACAGAAACCTAAGGAACAAATAAAATTGAATCTTTCCCCTAGACCCCAATTGTTTTCAATGCATATTTATTGACCATTGTACACCATTCAGAATTCTTGGCGCCAGATTTCACTACAAGTCTTTTAGAATCTGTTTGGAGATCAAAAACATTTTGATGAGAAGGGTAGGCCTATATCACTGCTGACATTGTGTATACACTACAGATGCTGTCAACATCAATACCCGAATAAACCCACTTTCATATAATACCTAGATACAAGTGTTTTTGTGTTGACCATTTCTACACACACTCACTCAACTTTAAGTTTCTAGCAACCTAAGCCAGTCAAGAAATATACCTTGATGTTATTTTCTACCAAGATGGCATCTCAGTCATTTGGAGGAGGGGGAGGCATTCTTAGACACAAAGTCAATAACTTTTGGGTGTGGCACAATCTGTATTAGCTTTCTCACAGGATGTTTCATAATGAGGCTCACCAATCACAACCACACATAAGGCCAGCCATACAATCCCTCCCACACACCCAATTGCAAACCACTTCACACAGTGCACCATGGATTTAAAATTCCAACACAGCAGCAGAACTAAGTCCTTGGTTCACAATAGCAACCCAGTAGCCATGCCTTTACAAATCCACCACAGCGAATATCATTTGCAAGTCTAATTTTCAACACACTAATCCTCCTACCCTGGGATCAGAATGCACTGTGCATGGCCCTGGCTCTTTCCATTTCCCCTTAAAACCACAAATTAAAAAAAGCCCAACAATCAAAGGTGAGCTTTAAAAAAAAGTCTTTCAGTATTGGCTCTCCACAAGGGGGTACCTATTTTCCTCTGCATGTGTTCAATAGCTGATGACATCGATTGTGTTGGGATTTTCAATGGGTGAATGAAAAGATCCCAATTCTTGGTGGCAATGGTATTGTTGGAGCTCATTAGGGCATACCAGGGGTGCAACAACTAAACAGGGCACAATCCTGTTGGCAAGGCCAATGGGGCTGGGCTTTTCCATTTTGGCTGATATGTTTGGCCAGAAATATACACATTATGTATATCAGTGGAATAGGTCACAAGTGTGGTATCCAAGCAATGGGGCATCTGGTAAATACTTCAACATTTGTTTGGTTTCAGTTTAGTCTTGAGACTAGTGGACAAAATAAACACACACAGTTTATACACAGATTTGTCCTCCAGAGTAAGGAACAGCTTATTATAAGGGAGGAGAGGATACAACACAGTCACAAGACAACTTTGCAGCTCTCCAAAATTGTTTATCTTTGAACACAAACAAACAAAACATATTTGCTGATGTCCCACACAACACACCAAGAAGACACTCTCATAATAGTACACTTCCAACAAATCACCAGATACAGTGACAAAATGGTATAAAAATAACAATGCAGGGTAACGTTGGTCAGATCATCATGGTCAGATGATGTTCCCCCTAAAAGAATTGCCTAAAGCAAAACTCAGAGATCTGTGTAGGAAATCACAATTATCTTCTACATTTCAAGATGATCATGTGAATACCAATCCCTACATGCCAAATTACACACCGCACTCCTTGCCACTCTGGCTCGACATTGTCTACATTTCTTTAGAGTGAGTCTACTTTCATCAGGATGTGGTTCTATTTCCAATTGGCAATTCAGTTCACTGAACTACCGATGATGAGAGTCAGAGGGAAAAAGTACCTCTGATGCTAACCTTATCCAGTGGGATTCCTCAAGAGGCTGTGCGCAAAGCGATTATGTTCCCTCCATTTATCAAGGAAATCCTAACAAGTAAATTCATCCAAAGAGCAGATCTCTCTCAAGTCTCATGGCATGGCTGCTTCTTTGAGTTGCTTTGGCTGTTTACTTACACTGGTTCTACTTCTTTAATAACACCACGAGGTAAAAACCTCCTGGGAGTCTTCAGAGAGTACTGATGCGAATCTTGGGACAAATGTACAAACTGCAGTATTTTTGCATTCATTGCAACCTTGACCAAGCCATTACTGGAAAAAATAAAACACTTTTATATTGATATAGCATTTTTTAAGGTAAAATCTGTCACTGCATTCTATAAATTTGTAAATAAAGTCACGCAGAAAATGTTGAAGTTTGTATATGTACTACATATTGCCTGTATAATAGTACTCAACTGATTCAAAATGTTAAAACAGTGTTTCAAAATGCTCATGAAAATACTGTTTATGCAATGCTTCACTGCGATTAATTTCAAATTTTCGAAACCACAGAAAAAGAATACTGTCAACTGACTACATCCTGGTCTGTTGTGAATTCCATTGAGATGCAGTCAGTTTAACCAACTTGAGTTTGGAAACTTTCACCACGGAGTATGGTGTTTCAGTAACAAAAAGCAGCTATAAAAGTTGAGCTTTAAAGGTGTCACACCAAGTGTTGTCTTTCGACAGGAAGTGGGCTTGCCACAGCACATGTCATTTCACAGGGAACCCAGAAGAGGAGCAGACAAAACTACAGTAGCAGGCAAAGGATCTCAGATAATGTTGGGAAATGGAGATTGTAATGGATGCAGGTGAACAGGATATGGGAGCAAGTCCTTCACTTCATTCATGCTTGAATCCAACAGGATTGACATCACTTTAGAGCTACGGATGGGGTTTAAAGCTAAATTCTGATCCAGTAAAAAATATGCAACAAGCCCTGGGGTCTTGTGGATGTTTTACCCAATTTCAAACCCTATTAAAAGGGATAGTACATAGCCTCGATGGTTTTTTGGTAGACACTTCCCAAAACCCAAACCTCTCATTTCTAAGTACATTTACATCATGAAACTACAGTATCCTCCTCTCAGACAAACACAATAAATGTGCAACATGGGCTGAACAGCCACTTTTTCCACAGAGAAGGAACGTTGTTTTCAGGCTGCAAATCCTTGTGGGTTTTTTTTTATAACAATTGTATCTTACAGAGATAATTTTTCAGCGTTATCTTTATCTTCTGTGTGGTTGTTTCCATGGGGTTGTAAAAAATAAATAAAATCATAATCAAACCAAAAGTCTTTCCAATTTAGATACGTACCAACCTAGGATCTAAAAAAAAACCACAAATTTGATAGGATTATACATGCATCTAATTCTAAGGGCTTTTTTGTGGGTGCAAATGAAAGCCCCTAATTGTTTTTATCTTCTTTTCCCCCATTATTTTGTTAAAGTTCTGCTGGTATTCATTTACAACAGATGTTAGGTTTATGACCAATGATATACTGCTAAAAATATATGCCATATATGTATGTAAAATGCTCGTAACGAACCAATACTGGTACAGTATTACATAAAACAATAAAATGCAGTCAGTTTATAGGTTTTTTCTAACTTAAATGAATTACTTTAATATGCAAGTTCGTGTATAGGCCTACTTACTACATGTACACAATGTAGGGGCCTACATTACAAAGTGTAGTGTACGTGTACATGTATATACTATAAAATCTGAAGTCTTTTTTTAAATATGGCTTTGTGTATACACACACTCCCCCCAAATTAGGAATTTTTTTAATGTTCAATTTATATTTTTTACTCATGTTTAAAATGCGAAATTTCTTGGCAACAAATCGGCACAAAATATTTTGAACGCAGACATTATCTAGTGGCTGCTTACCCACTCATTTTGGTCAGCAAGTTATTTTGACACTCATGAGTTTCTGCTTAGAAGCCTTATGAAACTAGGTTCATTGTAAAACCAGCAAATAATCCAACTTCTGTTTTGTTTGTATTAAATTATTTAGCTTGAATGTTACCTGTAAATGAATGTCATTAAGGAGAGTCTACTTTGAGCATTGAGGACCTAGGACTGATTTAGAAGTGAACTTTACAGGTTATTGGCTTCTTCCTCACAACATATCGATACTATCCTTCAGTTCCCTTCTAGTTATTAAACAAGAGTAAAAGTAGGTTGACTCTGACAGGATCTATGACTCTAGGCAAGGCAGACAGGGAAAGCTCATCAAAAGCTTCCAAAAATAAGAAGCTTCCTTATCCTAAGAAAGGTGCCAATTTAATCGACAAGGTAGACAGGGTTCCTCCCTGGCGCCCCAGTTATTTTGTTACCACAGCAACACTACAAATGTTCAAGTACGTTTTCTTTAAGGGATTGTGAAAACACATTTTTGCTTCCAAATTGTCAAGATTAACTCAACTGTAAATTTATAGCCAAAATGTGTATTTGTTGTCCAGACAGCTAAGACAAGTTGGATACATTTTTTTAAAGAAAAATGAAGATTAAGGTTGCTCATAAGCTAGGAATGTGTAAACAAACATTGTACAGATGTTTTTATATTATTTAATTTTCTTTCAACAATGGATTCTCATAATTCTTCCTTCTGTTCGCTGACAATAAGAAGCCCATTCAGATTTCAGGAAGACCTACCAAACATCTTGAGGCTTCTATTTTCAAATGATGTCATGTGGCGGTGGTGGCTGCAAAGAGATTTCAGTGTCTGGGATTGAGTCTGCCAGGAAGTATGCCCTCAAGATACCCATCTCTTACCCAGATTGATTCTTGCCTGTCTCACTGGAAGGCTCTATCTTCACAAACACATTCCTCCCCACTTCATACTTTAAAGGACATCCCCAAATGTGAAGATCTTATCATGATTCACAATCTCAGATAACCAAGATTTATAATATTGCCATTCAGTTTGCAGCAATTTTGCATTAAGAAAATTGTGAGTTGGCAATCTACTAAACAGAAAAAATAATGAGAAATCATCAGCAAAGCTCTTGTAAAACATTTCTTCAATTCATTCACTTACGGATACCTGTTTAAAATTAAACTCTACTGATCTCT
>CM021535.1:1551844-1566736 GCA_010994315.2 Pisaster ochraceus
GGGGGGGGGTGCCCGGACTTTGGTGGAGTCTTTATTCCATACCAGGAGGGTGGGTTGTAAATTTCTTCTTATTCCCAACTTATTAAGTGTAGAAAATAAAGAAGCAACATCACTTCATGTACATCTTAAAACTGTGTTTGTGTAAAAAAAAATCCAGACGGATGTTATTTCACCTATAATGAGTATGACAGAAAAAAGAAAAAAAAATTAAATGTATGATATCAATGTATAGTTTTAAAAGTTGGTATGGTTCCATTGAACAGTTTTACATAGGTAAAACAGTCTGCAAGCAGTACAAGAAGGTGGTTGCTAAGATGATTTTTGTGGTTCAGTGTGTGAGTTATTGATTTACTTTAACTCCGACTTTAACGCTCACTTTCTTAAAAGCCTCCTTTAAGACTCCCGATTTCTAAGAAGTCATAACTTCAAAAGTATACCACCTATATGAGTCCACTATAACTTATTCTAAAGCTTAAAATGCGAGGAATCCAATCGTGTAAAAATCTTATTTTTAAAAATGTTTGACATCAGCCTGGTTTTGGGGTGGTGGGTCACATATACTTGACCAAATAAAACCACTGTAACACTGTTGCTTTCTTTTCTCATTTTTTTATTAACAGGTTTGCCATCCAATTTTCAGAGGCTTTACAAGCTTCTTCAGCATTTTCTTTTCAAGGAAAATGTATGCAAACAAATTTTACACTTTAATGTCTTCTTAATAACTTGTTAAATACAATTACAGCTTGCATTTTTATGTCCATACTTATTTTCACAAACTTTGTTTAAAATTGTTCGTTAAAATCTTATCGACCTTCTCATAATTACTGAAACACAGAGATATCAAGTTCTGACAAAACAAATTTGCAAGAAAAAAAAGAAGTTCCTGCCTCAAGTAAAAAAAAAGTCAAATTAAGGCACGGTGAAAAATGGAAAAAAACCAAGCCATAACAAGTATAAATTGACTTATGAATTAAACTATTTTATATCCATTCCTTTCTTTGGCAATAAAATAGAATGCACATTATGAACGTAAAAACTGACTTGGTAAGAAGCACTGCAGCTGTTGATAATGTTTAACATTTTGGGAAATAATTCCCTTCAAAGCAAATTGGTTTTAGAGAGAGGGATTCAAAAACGTTTAAACTATCTAAGAAACGTTTCTGCATATAATGTTTCTCTGAATTGTGTGTTCCATCAGTTCCACGTACTGATTATTCTTCCAGCATGGATAGAAACTGCTCTAGATTTTCGGGGATATCACAAAAACACTGTAACCTTTTGAAATGAAATTTTCCACAGGTTAGTTTTGTTTTGTATATTTACATTTATTTGGGATTGAAACAATCGAACAGTTAAAAAAAACGAAAGTATACTTTGCCTTTAAGAAAGATGTATAACTTATTCTGATTGCGAGTTCAATTCCACACATTGCAACTGTTCATAATTACATTGACCACTGGTATTAAAAACATTGTTTTCTGATACCAGTGGGAGATGTAACACAAGCAACTGTAAAATTGTCACGATACTGATTGCATATTAATACACTATACCATAAGTGTAGACGTACTAGGGTTTTAACACTACACAAAGTACATGTACTGAGATTTCAAAATAAACAATAAACTGCCGCTCCAGTATGAGCTACATGACCTTATTCATGATTGTGAAACATTCACTAATAAATTAAAGGAGACTGTTACTGTAGGGATGACAACTGGCCAATCACAGCATGACGACATCACATAGGTTCATAAAATAGCCAATCATATTATGCCTCTGAATCACAGCTCTTTCCATTTAGTGATTCACTCGCTGCTTTGTGCCAACTCTCCTTCTCCTCCTCTGTGAGTCCTTCAGGCCCAGTGGGTGTATTCAACTCTGGCCGCTCTTCACTTTCTGAGTTCATACCTGGTTCATCTTTGAACAGATTATAGCGACTGTCACTTGCAGCTTCTCGCGTTGGTAGGAGACTATAGACTACAATTCCAACTAGTATCACAGAAAATGATGCTAAGTAGAGTCCATTGAACTGTTCAAATAGAATACGTTTAAGATATTAGCAGAGAATTGAGAAGGCCATTTCTCATTTTGTAGTTAATGATCTCATGCAAACACAAACATCTTGAATGTAGTCGTATTATTCAACCTCCACGTGGGTCACCATGACTACATCATCAATGATTAAAGTTTGCAGGGGCATTCCCCTTAGACTTAGATAAGTCGAACAGCCTCAGATAATGTAAAAGAATCTCGTAAACTACACCTAACGTAATCTGATTGGGCATACACTTACTTGTACACATGTTTTTGAAAAACATGGATTTAGGAGGTTTAATGGAAGTAAAGAATTGGATTTTGGAAACAGTGAATCTGATTTTTTGTCTCCAAACACATTAAAGACAGTAATCAGTTTTGACAGATCGGTTTGGACTACTGGGTGACCATATTCTGGTAGATGATAAATGTGTGAAGCCAAAATGCCTGGTGTTTTCCTGAACAACATGGTGCAACAAACTGTTACATTTAGCCCCTTGTAGAACTACAACATCAACAATCAGCTCTGCTGATGATTAAACTCGTCTAGTTCAGAGGCAGGTCCATTCCTTTTAGCTTTAATATTTTGAGTAGGTTAGGAAAAAAGAGAACACACCTATTAAATGCAAGTTCTTGCAACATAAAAGTAATAAGTATTTTTGAAGATTTCCTTGTAATGAATGAGACAGAGTGTGGCTAGCGTAAAGTTTTGGTTTTAAAGCATTCCCTTCAAAGTAAATGTACATTACTAAGTTGTGCAAACTACATTATACAAAGAAGATCTAACTTCAGAACTACTCACTGTGTACTTGAATACAAAGATGCTGATGATGAGTGAATAGATGTCCGCAGTGAGGATGGAGAGGTTGACTGTGAGGGCGCTACTCCACTTGATGACGAGTGGGAAGAGGGAATACAAACAGAAGAGGCAGGTTGCAAAGGCCAGGAAGAGTAGGATGACCTCATATCTCCAGACTAGGGCTGTGAGCTCCCCCCTCTCCAAAATAATCCTTGATAGGTAAAAAAATAAACAGTTGTTGAACCCTGACAGACAAGGCAGTTTGGCTAGTGTGTGGCCTATCCTCTAATATCCTATGTCACTCCACATCAAATTGTTTGGCCTTGGGTAAGATTGGAACGCCTGACCCTGAGATAAGCAATTGTTCTATGGGCCTACTAGCCCCAGTCCTTTTCAATCCTTCAAATTATAAATTACTCATATCATCACAAGGTCCTCAAGCATGACAGTTTTTAAAAAATCTACATAAATTGTTTTGTGTGTGTGTTTTAAAATTTACTTTCTTCTGATTCGTCTGTAAGACGCACTCTTTCAATATAATAGTATCAGAGTCTTATATAGCGCAAGTATCTACCAATAAGATTCTTAAGGTGCTTGAACAAAGAAACATTTTTAAGACAGGTTGTTGAAACCGTTTTGATTAATGAGACCCATAAATTCAGGACCTTGTAAGGGTTTACAAGGTGTTGTGGCGCATTCAGCAGCCACTGCCAGAAACACTGAGGCAAACCCCTTCTCTTAGCGATAACTGGACTGGGTTCATTTATGTGCCTTACACAATGCGCAAACCTAAGACTTTATGTCCCATCTGAAGAATAAAGCAATAATGGTTAAGTGTCTTGCTAAAGGACACAAGCGTCAAGACTAGGAATCGAACCCACACTCTACTGATCAGAAACACCAGAGCTTGAGTCCAATGTGCTTGACTGCTCAGCCACAACACACTACCAAAACCAAACAGCTGATAAAGTTTTTCTGGTAGATACAGGTTTTTGCAGAACAAGTTCTATCCATAACTTGGTGACTGTGTAAACTTTATTTTGACCACCTTTTTAAATCTCACTAACGTCAGTTTATGGTCAGGGTTAACACTGGTCTACACTTTCAAAGACATGTGATCCTTTACAATTGGCCTCACCAACTTCCGAATAAGATTGGGTCACATATTACTTTCCTTAAGAACTTACAGCTGAAATCCACTGATGAAAGTTCCAAACAGTCCCAGCATTCCGAGAAACTCCACCCTGGAGAAATGCCTCACAGCATACTCCTCTGCTACATTGGAGAATCCATATAGAGATGCCCCTACAAGACATAGTGCATCACCCAAAGCCTTCTGTGGTTTATCTACACAAAACAACATGTTCAAGTTCAATCAAAACTTTGTAACTATTATGCATGATTTTGGAAAAAAGTTTGAACCATTATTTAACATTCCCTTAATCTTAACCACACAATCAGACAAAGAAGTGATCGTGCAGCATGCATTTTAGTGGATTTACATACATGTGTCAACGAACCTTCCTGTGGTGCGTCTTTCATGCTGTCAGCCCATACCATAAGAGGGACTCCAATAACACAGATGACCACTCCAAGGATGTGGTTGATACCAAAACGTACCCTCAGTATCAAGAAGGACAGAATCAAAACAACTGGGATTGTGATGCAGTCAAGCAACTGAAGAAAAAAAAGAAGGAATTCCATTTATTAGTATTCACTATTAAGTTTTTATAATGCTGAACTGTTTGTCATCATAACACATCTAAACTTTCATTTGTTACAGGGATTGCGGAAGTTTCAGGGGCTGCTTTTATGATTTTGAATCATGTGGATTGCCTTTTGTGGTCGCTCAAAGTTTCGAAAGCAAGTTTGGCAACTCTGGTTGACACTGATCGAGCCTCAGTATTTTCTGAAATGAACTGATGTAATTTTTGCATTAGGGATTGAGTCTCAAGTCAATGACTTAGTTTTTGCCCTACATGGATGTAATAAACTTTGACTCAGCTGTCTTGAGTCTTCACCTAAGAGACTTGTGACTTACTTAAGTACTAATCTGTCAGTAGTCATGAATAAGAAAAACAGACAAACTATCCACAATAATTATCCATACCTGGACACTAGTCAGTGTAGTGTAGTGATAGGCCTTGACTACAAGATAATTAGCCTCCACGTCCACAAAAGCAACTATGATGTACTTCCACCATCGAGATTTGAAGACCTCAAAGAGGTTGTCCTGGGAGTTTCTCCTGCAGGCCAATATGACGCAGTATACTAGAGCCAGGAGGAGGTAGTTTAGAAAGGACTGTGTGGTAGGAGCACTGACTTGGTATTTATCAAAGAGAAGCTGACTGGTAATGGCTGTGCCACAGATGAGGAGAGACAAGAATTGTCCACCAATAAGTATCTTCAGGAAGTTTCTGTTGAGAGATTATCAGAGAGGTAAAGACATGCAAAGAACCAAACACACAGGAGACAGCAACTTCTTGGGGGTTCAACCTTCCAAAATGATATCATAACAACCATTTGTTAGGCTAACTTGTTATACCTGAGAAGCCGATACAGTGAGAGTTGTTTATTTTAGAATGTTTCCCAATAAAAATCATACAACATTTTACTTGATATGTAGGTTAGAGTTGTCCACTTTAATGTATAAAAACTGATGAATGAGTATATGAACTGTTGGTTATCGTGGACCAGCATTGCCTGCAGCATACCACTGATTGCCAGCAAACAGCTTGCATAGATAGAGAGAACAAACTGGTGCACAACGCTGGTCCAAGATAGCCAATGCAATGGTTCATGTTTGGAAGCAACATTAAAATTTGTTACTGAAAGGCGATGCCGATTAAGTATTCTGCATAAAAGTGACTGATAATTTAATGATTTTTGCAAACAAATATTTTGGCAGAGTTAATTTTCTGGACCCACCCCAAGTACAAGTACAACGAACACAAAACATTGAGCCAAATTTTGGAAAGATTCGGTTTAAAAAAAAGAACCGTATAATACTAATACTAATAAGGTGCATAAAAATGAGAAGGCAAAAAGTTTGCAAAAGGATTTTGTACCAAGTCCTACTTCTTGCTAGAAAGTACAAGTTACGATTATCACGACTAGATTTTGTACGTGATTACCGAAGTTCGTGGAGACAACCAACGCAGCGAAACAAACCTCAGTCATAGTTTTGGGACTCAAATAGTCATCCCCCATTCATTGTCACCGGCATTATTAGGAATTTACTGTACACATTAACATTACATAAAACATTAACAAAATAACAAACATTCAGTTTGAAGTTTGACTTGGTTGTGATAAATCCTATTCCAAGCCCCAATCAATTTTTTTGACACTCTGGCAGAGCTACATTATGTAATTAAATCTTAACCCGGATCCCCTTATATAATATAAGGGCCTTTTTTTAGTAATCTTAACCCTCCATTCAATTCATTCTCCCGACGGTGGGAGTCCCACCGTCGGGAGGATGAACTTGAACTGAAGGGAGGATAGGTAACGCATACGATTATTGCAAAATTGCAACTGAAACTTGACTTTGCTTGACATGACTGTGACACTGTAATTCTACCTCCATGCTGTGACTGACTGACTGACAAATTCAAAATTGACACTAATGTCATGACATAAAAATGTGAATGCGCATCTTTTTAAAGCTTTGTGCTAGACTCGCTCGATCATTCCAACATTCGAAGTCAGTTTCTTCACAAAAAAGCGCGTTTTACACATTTCTAAACTATTGTTTAATGAATATAAATGACTTGACTTACATACTAAAAAGACGGCCACCTAAAATGAGTAAATGAGAAAGAAAACGGGAACAAATGCCCCCAGAGGACGTCCCACGTGTGCCGACTTCGTTCTCCATCTTGAAGAATTGCCGTAGTAAAAATAATAAAACCTTTTTACACACGTATCAATGTACACTTCTGTTGATTGGTCTATTTGGCACACTTTTCCGCAATTACACCAATCCCGTTTCATCTTACATAAAGAATAATGATATGAATATTCATTACAAATTGTAAATAAGGTAACTGACCTCCGGAAGTAAATTGCGGCCATTTTTAAATCACTGATCATGAGATTGGGTTCAACGCTTGGAAACGGTGTTTCTCGTGTGAATTTTCTTCCAAATTACTGACAGTTATGGTGATTGTATAATTATAATGTCTTCTCCTGCTGAAGAATTAGTTGGCTTGCCGCCTGAAGTTATATGGGAGTACCAGTTTCGTTTGATTCTCGTTGGAGATTCGACAGTAGGAAAGTCTTCATTGCTACGCCGATTTTGTGACGGTAAATTTGTGGAGGTGTCTGACCCGACGGTTGGGGTTGATTTCTTCGCCCGGCTTATCGAAGTGGCGCCAGGCAGGAGAGTTAAGCTACAGCTTTGGGATACAGCCGGCCAAGAACGGTTTAGGTACACCTTCTCATAATGTTAATTTACATGTAAAAAACCATACAAATTATGTTCAAAAAAGGGAAGGTAAAGTCTGTTTTATTTTTTTAAGGTTGTTAAGTCTACTCAAAAACATCAATTTCAAAGAGTGGAAAATGAAATGTAAAAAATATTTATTATAACAGTACACTTCACACTAGTAATTACTAAAGCTAAAAATAGAAACTCAGTACCCGAATCTCAGACAAACATATCAAAATTCACTAATGTACCATGCTTATTAAATACAATTTGGGTTTGTGGTTGATGCTTAATACACAAACAAAGTTACATGTCTAAGTCGAGTGTTATTACTCGAGTGTAGTGCACAGACTCAGGGACTGTTTCCTGTGGTTCGGTGCACTGATGCGGTTATGGCAGGAGATCTAGTGGTGGAATGTTTGTGTTTTTGTCTGACAACGACATATTTTGAGCAAAGGTAACATCATGATTTAGTGCAGCTCATGCTTTGATAATACTCTTGAGGTTACAAAATGTCAAATAATAAACCAAGAGGGAAACTGACTGGGTATATTTTACAAAACTTTTGGTTGATCAAAGAAAAGTTGACTCAAGTGAGATTTGAACCTGCAACCATCGCAGTTAAGTGCCGGTGCTCCACCAATTGAGCTGTCTAGCTCAAATGTTGGTGGTCTCCCTCTTTTGTCACCTTTATTTTGGGGTGCTACTGCGACATTCATCCTGTAACTGCCGTTTAACCAGGGATCACACATAAGTTTACGATACAACCTGGGAGGCAGCAGGATAGGGATCACCTTTGCATCATCAACATAGGGCTAGACGGTTTAGTTGGAAGAGCACCGAAATGTTAAACAAGAGGTTGCAAGTTCAAATCCTGCTCTAGTAAATTTTTCTTTATTCAACCCAAAATTTAAAAAAGAGTTATGAAATGTTGATTTTGTTGTTGTAAGTTTATGACTTTTTTGGGGGGACAAAAATTGTATGTCATTTTTCATTATCAAAACTATTATTTATTATTTGCTGTGAGCAGAAATATTATATGAGTATCTTTTTGGTCGTAACATGAATGAAAAAGTTGCTCCAGGATTTTGCATCTTTTCTGAGTAGTATAGCTATACCAGCCCCACTCTTGAACCAATCCACCAGACTTGCTTTATATCCATGGCCATGGGGATGATAGTGTTTTATTTACAATTAAGAACCCTTACTTTTGTCATCTTCTCAATGCCCTAGTCTCTCTTAAGATTGCTTACATTCAGTAAAGTAACAGTATTTTGGAGTCTAGAGTTGGGGACTAATAATTAATATACAATGATTTGAATATTCACATTGATGAGGCAGTCTAACAGTATCACATAATACCACGAGGTTGTTGAAATTAGTTCAAAGTATATGAATAATCTTTGAGTAATTTTGTTATTTTTGATTGTGTTTTTCAGGTCAATTACTACTTCGTACTATCGAAAC
Organism: Pisaster ochraceus; assembly: GCA_010994315.2. Classification (NCBI taxonomy): domain Eukaryota; kingdom Metazoa; phylum Echinodermata; class Asteroidea; order Forcipulatida; family Asteriidae; genus Pisaster; species Pisaster ochraceus. Next base: position 1,560,580 of record CM021535.1, read on the forward strand.
TCTGTGGGTGTACTCTTAGTGTATGACATTTCGAATCGGCGAAGCTTTGAAAACCTTCAAGAATGGCTCCTGGAGGCCAAGGAAAATGTCACCAATCCCAAAAGCACAACGTACATGGTGATTGGTCATAAGTCAGATCTGGACGATAAGCGGGAAGTTTACAAGGAAGAAGGAGAGAAGTTTGCGGCTGCATATAATATGAAGTTTATTGAGACGTCGGCTAAGGCGTGTATTAATGTAGAGGCTGCATTCTCCGTCATGGCTAAGGAGATTTACGTCAAACTCAAAGAAGGTGATCTGGAAATTCAAGATGGGTGGGATGGAATTAAAGGAGGGTTTTCGGCACCACGGGAGACGCTAAGATTAGAAGAACCAAGGCAGGAGAAAAGGCCATGCTGTGCATGATGATGGTGAATAGTAGTATAGTGTACCTAAAGAAATACAACCCAGAGAAGGCTGTGTGTTTCATAAACCTAAACTGCCGAATTGCTTCCAAATTGAATGACAGATGTTGATTGAACGTTTACTGTAGGCTTGGAATTTCATTCCAATTCCCTGAGAAATCTATGAGCATTTTAAGGGACATCAAGGCCATCCTAGTGCCTTCAATTTCATTGTCAAGGCCAACCATGCATGAAATAAAGGCATCCTAATGTTATCAGAGTTTATGTAACACACGAGTAGATCCTTTTCATTTCAAATATTTTTCATGATAAACAACAATCATACACGGACACTCATTCATCCCATACTCTGAAAAAAACAAACCATGGACCCCTCCAGTTAGACACCAACCATGTTCGCCGTGACATGACCCTGCCTTGTTTGGACAAACAGGCAGGGAACGATTGTTTTGGTAACAACGCTGCAAAGTGCCCAAGCGTCCTATATATGTATATTTACCAATATAGGAATCCTATATTACATTTTGGAGCACGCTACATGTACAGTATACATGGCAAAATATAGGATGACACATAGTAGGTTTTGCACAATAAAAAAAACAAAGATCCTTGTGTGCTTTAATAAATGTTTTCTTTTGTACAGTGGAAAGAATATTTTCATTTGTTGAAAAATAGAATGTTCCATTCAACTTGGCTTTGCCTCAATGAAAAGAACATTCCATTTGTCACTCGTAAAATTATTTTAGTTTAGGTTCTGAATAAAATGCAGAGGGTCGCTAATAGTTTTTGTGTTTTACCATTTTAAGCACACGTTCACAACCAAACATCTACTTGTACACTTCAAAATTGTAATTCCTTATACATGTATCTACAAGTAGATCCAGGCACTTATGAAGAAAATGTACATGATGGCCCTGCTTTTGTCCTCATTTAATGTTAGTTCACGTAGTGTGTGTCTACTTTACCATGCCAATTGTTTATCAGGCTGCCCACATTGCTGTTTTCAGTGACCATCCAACCAATTAAGCCAGTATTGCAATCTTGCTGCAAAGATTTGCAGTAGGTAAATGAAAATAGAAAATCTAATTTGATGAACTGGGTCTCCATTTGTCATCTGCAAAGAGGAAAAAGAACATGTATCAAGAACACAACTGTGTGATCAATAGAATCAATGCAAATATTGGTGAAAACATTGCATGGTTTCACATGGATAGTTTGGCATAAATAAGAGATGACACTATGCTGACAGTGTGTACATGTATTAACAAGACTGTGGACAAAGCTTCTCTGGGTTGTATTTCTATTCAATGCACATGTATCAGCAGATATTGCTTTCGCCCTTTACATCAGGCTCTGCAAGATTTGCCAGTAGTGAAACTGACCATCTTAAGAAAGAGGCTTTGCAGCAAAGGGATGGGGTATCAGACTCTGTGACTACTTGATAAAATTACCCACCTCAGACCTCAATCATTGTCAAAAAAACAAAAACAAATAGCTCATCAATGAAGTACCAAGTTTTAGAAAACGTTACATTATGTGATCGTCCAGTTTACTCTAAGAAATTATTCTTGAAACTTGGACAAGAACTGACATGCAGAATAAGAGGTAACTTTGTATTGAAGAGGTGGGTGGAGCCTTAAAGAATGGGAGACATTATCTTTGGCTGGTACAAATACTTAAAAAGTAATGTTTGTGATGCTACAGTAAAGTGTGCAGTATGTATCTTTAGTAATTATACTTGAATTATGTGGACCCAGAATTATTCAGTATTTGCCATCAATATCAACTGTGTGTAAATATTAAAATTAGAGCAAGGTGATTTGCTAACTGGTATGTAATGCAAAGTATATTGTAGAAATATCAGGAGCATTGTGTTGTTAGAATAACAGAGGTTTAAACCCATTTACATTTTAAAATGTTTTTAAATCTATTTTTTCGAAATGCATCAATGATTCGAGCACAGCACAGCACAGTATACGTTTTCAATTGAACAATTTTATGACGTATTGTATTTGGAGTTATAAAAACTTTTATTTTCTTTCAGTTTACTAGATCGCTGTGGCAATGAATTTTGAATTCAGAGGAATGTAATGACCTTATTGCACTGGGGATAAAGAATACAGTTTTGGTAGCCATAAACCTGAACCATTTTAATTCTACCTCCATGATTTTACCCCAATACCGCTGCTACTTACAGGATTTGAGCTGGTCTCTCTTCCACGGTCCGCTCAGTGATCTAATTGTTTAAAGACATCTGCTCTAGAATGCAGGGGGTCATGGGTTCGAATCTAACCCGAGTAACCTGTAGGGAAAAAATTCCAGCCGAACAAGGATAAGCACCGAGTATTCAGTGCTCACATCAATGTAAGAGTAAAATCAAAATGACACTATATTTGTTTGTTTTTCTCTTCTTCACCAAGACTCCGTGTAGGCAGCAGCTAACCAAAGAAGAATGTAAACTCTTAGAACATTGAATTCCATTCTTTATGATCAAACAATACCTTGGGAACTTGCTCAACCAGAATCTGATCGTGGCGTCGTCTCTTGATATTTTATGCAAAATTACTTTTAATTTAGGTTTGCCCAGCACTGATGGAAAGTTACAGAGCTTTGTGTTATGTACCTAGGGCTTTCAATTTTCAATGGAAGGGGGGAGGAGTAAATTTTAGTTTGCTTGTGAACAATCCGTGAAAGATTGACAGTATAAACTTTACACTTTATTAAACTGAGTGGAAACTTTGCACAGAAATGATTAGCAAGGCAGGCTTGACTTTCATTCTTTCATGAAGGAGGCCACTGTTTGTGATAGAATGGCTCTTGCAGTAGAGAATCAAACTATCTACAAATATTTTTGCAGTCTCAAGATTGAGACCAAACAGTCAAGTCCCAGTGAAAGCAATGAACACTGGCATCTGAGCCTGAATTGTAATAATGTGCTGTGAGTGGACAGCCAAGGCATCCAAGTTGCGTACTTTTACATGGGTGTTTAAATTTAAAACCAGGCATCACAAAAAGACATTTTGGACACACCCCTGTAATTATATAATACCATGGTATGCAACGTATAATGTCAAATATCGCCCCTGGAGTGGCCACAGGGCTTGAATTCCCATTGGACCACTGGCCAAAGTCCAGTAAATCTTAGCATTGGGTCAGTAATCCCACAAACAAACAAGTCAAGCTGTATTCTAAAAAAAAATTAAACTTATCTTTTTACTTATAAATTGTTCTTAAGCTTTTCAATTCCATATCTCCTATAAATTCAGCAAATACTAAAAAAGAAGGTTTAAAAAAACCTTGCCTAGTGAAAGTTTTCAGCTACAAGACCTGTAGTAGAAGAGTGAAAATTTTCTTGAAATTCGAGCCCTTGGGTAAAAAATAAATCAATCTGCCTACAATCAGCTAACCATATCTGAAATCCTTGCAAAGCATTTAGTGTGAGTTTTTGAATATAGCTTGCCCAAAAAGAATTGTCTGCATCTATGCAATTAATTTTGCTTCTTTTATTCAAATAGTTTAAAACAGTCGACAACGAAGACGAAGTGCTAGTTAGTCAAATGAGAAGAACTGTTGCTGACTTTATTTAATTCGAGTTACTCAACATTCCACAAGAAATGTGTGTGGAGGGAATCCTCTGGCTGTAAAGAGAGAATAAACTTTTTATGCTTGGTTAATTTAATGCAACATTGATTGAATGTGAAAGGGTTGGCACAACTTTGTAAGAAGTACCAGTTGAACATTATCTCACACATGGTTAAAATCTCACTTGATGTTCACAATCACATGAAGCTTGCACATGTGCTAACCACTCAGAGATATACTCCAAAATCAAATGTAATTTGGTTTTAAAGCATTAACACTTAAAATAAAATTAAGATAAAATTAACAACTGTTAGGCCTATACAATGTATACTTTGATAGCTCTACAATTACAAGAAACCGATGTTGGTTAATAATGAATTTGACAGGGCAAGGCTATTTTCATTTTACAAAGGGCATTTCCATTTGACAATATTAAAGTCTATGGGAAAACTTTGAAGTGGGCCAAGACCAGGGCAAGAAAGGCTATGCCTAGGCCTGAAGGAGCAATCTGCTGCCAGTATCTATTAAAGGCAAAAGACAATTTGTAAAATGGCTCCAGTCTGGGGTGGGATTTAAACTGTAGGTAGGGAAGAAACTACTGAGCCAACCTGATGCCTAAATGAGTTACAATGCTTAATTTGTAATTGTACTTTCATGGGGTACTGGTTTATGAAATGAACCTGTTCATCCCGATACCAATGCTGTACCAATCTGTTAAGAGTTATTTTAGTAGAAATTCTGTGTTTCTTATCTTTTTGTGTGACATGGATCTTATCTTCCAGTATGAATAATGTAGTCAGTTAAACTCAGTTGCTACTTTATGCTAAGATTGCATGTGATGCATAACTAAGCAACTAGAAAGTGGGATGTTGTCAAAAATAGTTGATTGAAGATGGAGATCCATGTTTTATCATGACAGTGATTGTCAGTGTAAACCATCCATGAGGGAATGTATAAAATTAGAAAAGACATTGATCGAAAACTCAATGTGTGGTTGGTGCAACAAACCATTGCTTTTTGGTGCTTAACAAAAAAAAGCTACACAGTTGCTGTCTGATTTGTGCTTGTCTGGAATTCATAAAAAATTAACATTAGTTCATGATGTAGAGTATTTGTACAAAGTAGAAATTGGAGGATTGGAATGAATGTAGCCATCTGACAACCAATGTGGTACCTTCCCGTGTTGTTCAAATGTTGGCATGCACAATGCATGCAGGTAGAATCTATGTGTAGAAAGTAGACTCAAGGTTATCTTGTACATTAGTGTAGAACATGAGAGTGAACATCAAAGTGTTTACATACACACCTGCCCCTCAGTCAAGGTCATGGCAACGTTTATTTCTCATTATTATAAACAAGTGTATTTTATCAGTAAACCCAGTTATCTTATGAGAGATACTGAATAATTATTACAGTGAAACCAAATTTCATTAGAGCTGGTCACACAATTTCAAGATTTGGAAGGGTTTAAAAAATGTATGTTTATTATCAGCTCATATTGAGTATCTTTTAGAAAAGTAAGACAGTTGCAACAAATTTTATTGAACTTGGTAAGAACTAATTGAGGAAAACAACCACACATTTCTAGTGTACTGTCATTGTTTCTGTTCACACTTATTTACAGCTGTTATATGACCATTGACTCTAAATGTGGTGTTTGGGTATATTGCCAGCAAAATCAACTCACTTATAATCATTTGAGTTCTTGATTTTTGAGTTTCTTTAATGCTGTCTTGTATTGAATGGATTTCTTGAGGAATATTCAGCAAGTACAATTCATCTGTTTCTTTTCCAAGTCAGCTGCAATATTGAACATAACAAATCTGATTTTCGTTAATTCAATATATTTGTTTCATAGATCGGCAGGGTTAAAGAACTTAGTAACCACAGATATGTTTAGCCATACTTATCTATTATTTTATTTACAGAGTGTTAAAATTTAAGGATGAAATAAAATTTTGTTGTTGACAGTTTCTCTTCAGGCTGACAACTTTACTACACAGTCAAATACGGCATACTTACAGCAGTATTGCACTAGGCTGCCATAAAAGAAAAAATGAAACCAATTATGAATGTTGAAACAAAATGCTGTAAAGCTTTTCCAATGTTTTCTTTTTCAAGCAAAAATTTGTAACAGTAAACTCCTCTTGTAAGAATATGATCTCACTGTC
>CM021535.1:1585910-1623628 GCA_010994315.2 Pisaster ochraceus
AAAAATGACTGGTGCACCAGTAGCAACAATGTAAACTTCATGGAATTTTGTCTGGTCACCTTTTCCTTCTAAGCAAGTTTTTTTCTGTGCTTAAAACTTTTATGTTGTTACAGGATTTATGAAATTGGGTCCTGTTAATTTTACCGTTGAATTTGGAAGCGGTGTATCACTGCTTTATTTTTGGTATCAATTTGTTAATCTTGCAGCTGATGAAGAAGTCGGTACTGCAGGGAAGCTACTAGTGATAGTTACTGAAGGTGGAGATTTGATTGGCGTTGGATTACAGAGCAGGAAGAAGGTATGACACACTGCTTGGGGTGAAGGGAGATCCCTTTTCATTAATTATTAATGTTAATGTCAACTTTCTTTAAAACATTTAAACCAGTGAATCTAAATAAAGTGTTTTGCTTGGTCTTTAACACTGGATAAAGACCTCAGGGGTCAAGGGGGTGTTAATAGACTGGGCTAAAGTCCTGGTCCTAAATCTCCATTAATACTCAGTGTCTTTTATGCCTGTTTTATTGATACTTTTTTTAGGTCTTCCAAGTTAAAGGATCCTCAGCCTTCAATTGTTGCGCGTTCCTCTCTAGTGAAATAGTTATCGCTGGAAGCCAAGATGGTACTCTACACATAATCGATATCAGAAATTACAGGTAAATTACTCGGCTCTTCCTGTTTCGCACATCATTTTGAGAAACTCATACAGTTACTGCAATTGATTATACTTGCAACACATCTGTGTTTTGTGATAAGTAATTAATAAATAGTTGATATAAGTTGACACTCAAAGTAAAACCCACATGGAAAAACCTCATTATTTTAATTGCCTTAACAGTTTTAAACACTTGAGAGTAAACGGAGAGAGAAAGTTATAAACAAATCAAGTTGAGAGAAAATTTATGAAAACAAACAGTGTTTAGTTACTCATAGTTAAGCAAATGTGTAAGCCTTTACATAATTTATTTTGGGTTGAACAAAGGAAAATTGACACAAGTGGGATTTCAACCTGCAACCTCCAGATAACTGTTTCGGCAGTCTACTAAATGGGCCATCTAGCCCTAATGTTGGCAGTCTCCCTATTTGACAATAGATAACTGTTCCGTCACTCTACCAACTGGGCCATCTAGCCCTAATGTTGGCGGTCTCCCTATTTGACAATAAAACTTTGTTCGTGGATGCCAGTCAGAAGCCATTCAACCTTGTGACCACACCCAAGTTTATGATGCAAACTTTACATAAATGAACAAAGAAATTACAGCCTTCTCACTTCAAAGTGAGTAGTAAGAAACTCAAAGACACATCAAAGTTTGTGAGTTGCATATAAGTATTGTGAGTATATTCAGTGAAAACTTAAGTTATTTCTTTTTAAACGGACATCTATTTGGTACTTATGGAACTTGACATGTAATTTGATATTCTTCTAGTGAGCCAGCTCAAGTTGTTCAGAGGACATCCTCTCCCATTCTGTGTCTTTGTACCTACAAGGAAGGCGTTTTTGCTGGTACAGGTAGGTTACAAAATAACAGGAGTTACCAAAAATGATTCCAAACAATGAAGTTTGAAAATCCAGTTCGGACGAATGTTTGTACAGAATGAGTAACACTAACCATAAACCATTTGCAAGTTAAATTTGAATAATTTTTGGTACAGTGACTTGCCTGGTCATTAAATGTTCAACTTGAATTCCTCTCAGACTAAAGATACTTTTGTACATTACTGTAATGTATTTCTGGTAATGGAACCAATGGTGCATTGTAATTGAATCTAATCATAGTAGCCTGAAGCCTGAGGTAACCTGTAAGCAAAAATGCTTGCTTTGTGAACCAGAAACACTGGAGTTAACCCCTACTCTTCCATGATAAGTGCTCTGGGGTCTTTTATGTGAACTACCAATCCTAGTGCACAGGACCTACATCGTAATGTCCCATCCTAAGGACAAAGCTATAATGGTAAAGTATCTTGCTAAAGGACACAAGTGTCTCTTTGTATAGCAACCTCACAATAAGAAAAGACTGCTATCCTTTGGAAATCATGTATGAGTGTTTGCTGTCCCTAATGTAACTGCAAAAGCTTGCTCCTAACCATGTGACAAAGCATGGATGTAGTCAGAGGAATTTCAACTGAGCATTCACTTTCAACTGACCAAGGCATGGTACCAGACATCTTTCAAATCAAGTTGCAAGTGGCTTATTCAACAGCAATGAGTACATGCACAAATATAAGCTCATATTTGTGTACCTCTGTTATTCCATTGTTTTTGGACTTGACATTTTAAAGAGTGTTGTAGAGTTTGCACAAAGCTACAAACCAAGGTAAACGAATGACCTATTTCTTTCTTTGTTAAGTCATTGGTTTATAGATGTTGTCTATCACAGACTTCTCATTAGACTCTTCCATTGTTAATACCCTGTTGGACGATTTCAAGCAAGTTTCAAAAGAGTTGTATGCATCAAACTGAGACCTCTTCAATAAAGAACACACTAGTCTCTTGTTTTAACTCTTTCATTACCGTAGACTATTTTAGTCCACTGTAATCATACCACCTCTTCTTTACCATGGGCGACTCTAATTGACAATGATTACACACAAAAAGGCACTCAAGCCTGAACACAAAGACCATTCCTTATAAAGATGTAGGTTTGTCCATGTTCAATCTCCATAGCCAAGCTTACAAGGGATGAAAGGAGAACGATTTGATCTTTCTAATGGTTGCATTTTACGCAACTCTTTCAAAATGGAGTGAAATGAACCAATCTGCCAAATCACCTATAGAGTGCCATACACTTGTGTACAAAAGGTATTGAGTTTTCAGATCCCTGAAACTCGAATGTTTGCTGACTGATCTCTCTGGTGTTTGTATTATATTATATGAAAGGGAATTTAATTAGCAAGAAAATTGTCATTACTTGTTTTGCTGTAAAGTGAAGTGTTTGGATGATAGTAGATTTTGTGAAATTGACCTCTGGACACATGTGTGCTGTGGTGTAAGACATTTGCTTCAGCTTGAGTGTACACAAATAATTCGGTCATCAGTGTTTACGTCCAAACAAGTTGCTAACGAGAGGGTCAAGTCCTGAGGCTTCAGGAGACATACCTACACAGGGTTATGAATAATGGCCATCAACAACTTTCCTTTGTTTCCCACAGTTGTCTCAATGATGTATGATTTATGCTTCTGCAGAACAGTTCTTAATGATTTTCTCACCTTGCTCATCTTGGACAATCTATTCTCACAAAATCGCATAGAAAATAATTGTAGGGAAATTAAAATTTGGACAGGCTTGAGTCGGCCATGTTGGAAAGCCTTATATTGTAATTCAATAGGATATCGTAACACAAAACATTACTTGGCTTGGCATGTGTGATATGGGTTTGGGTGTTTCGTTAAACGTAGGATTTTAACTGGGTACCTGTGAAGGATAAAATCGGGTGACTTTGGGTGTAATAATGTGAAGAGATTAAAGTATAATCCATCTGTATTAATAAGATGAGAAAGGGGTGAAAATGTTTAATATTATCAGACACAGTTGCTTTAATTGTTTCTCCACACCCAGGAGTACAAATGGGTTCCTGTGTGGTTGCAGTACCAAGTGTTATTGTCTATTCTCCTTTTCAGAATGTTAAGTTCTCCAGAACTGCACATTTCTTTACCTAGAGACTTTTACCATTGAATAATGCAATCCCTATTTAGCATCAAGTTGTGATAACATTTCCAGGATTTTAATGATAGACTTGGCAGGAAAAGTTGCTAAAATTTAATGCTGAGAGAAAACTTGGCTGAACTCCCTTGAAGCATTGATTGACTTTGGCTGTTGAACAAGAACTTGTTGAGTGGACATTGTGGTGTTGAAATACTGTTAATATGAAAGTGCGCCCTCTATTGGCCGAATTTTGCTTCAGCAGTACAATCACATTAGACTGGTCCACTGTCATTATCCATAAGGATAAAGACAGGCACTGGTCATACAAACCCAACGATTTCATTGGATAGACATATATACATGCAATGAGGCATTACTACCAGGCTGATCGTGACTACACGCAATGAGTATAGCTTGTATTATGGCATGCGAGGTCAAAGGTACATCTGGCCGGAAAGTGCCAGGCTGTAAAGGCCAGTTCTGGCTACACTATCGCTAGCAGCAGACTACAGTCAATAAAAAGTACAATATTTTTTCTTAAACCCATTTGCTTGTTGTACACAAAATGTTATTGAACTGTCCGTCAATTTTGAAGGTGGAATAGACTGTGTACAGTTTAGATGCATCAATAACATGACGGCAGATTATTGCGTGATAGCAAAGTGCCTCTTTAATTACTTCAGCTTTCCACAGAGGTCAGCATCCACACTTTGTTTTTTTTTAATAAGAACCCTTGTGAATGCCACTTCTCCAATCATCGTTGTACTGGCAACCTCCATAACCCAGATAACCTGTTAGACTTCTTGTTGTTGTTATCTTTCCCAGTCCTTCAAACAGAAGCAAGACCCTTTTCATTTAGATCATATCAACCGGCAAATTGCAAAACGTAGTGCTCATTTATACCCTGCCTCTTTATTTATTATTCCAATCCCCCCCCCCCTCCTCCTCCCGCATTGCACAATTATTCTTCCTCATTCCATGACCTTGGCATTCAAATGGCACAGAAAACATTTGAATGTCTTGCTAATTGTAGTTCACAGTGTATACTGCAGATGTCACTCAAGATGTATTAGGTATTTCCATTGCATCCTTGGGCAATTTGCCAATTCCTAGGCAATTAGGATACGACTCAAATACGAAAAATTTGTTTCAATATATCATTGCCTTGGAACCATAATTTCCGGCATTGTTACAGATTAGCATATGCGTTTGTGAGGCACACTTTACATACAGGAACAGTTAAAAAACAACAGCAAGAAGAGAATGTTCTTCATTGACTGAACATAAATGAGACAAAGCAATTACTGCTTTATATACATATGTAGCCCTGCATATCGAGTTTGAATAAGTACATCAACAAGCCTTCTTATGAGTGACAGGTCTTCAGTTTTGGGTTTTTAATACGGCTTCAAAATGGCTGACATGGCCTCAACCAAAGCCATGTCTTTAGCCTTTAGCAGACAATATAAAAGTCCTGTTGCATCATAACAGCTACCTCCCTCAAGATATGCTAGTTTGGGGGGGGACAGAAATCTTGACGTTAATTTCTACAACATTTTGTATGTAATGAGATAGACCTCATCCACCATTTTGAAAGTCGTCTAACCATAATAAACAAAGTATGGTATGACTATTACTGAACCAGTCTGCGTTGACAAGACTCTGTGTGAGCCGTGTTTCTATCCGTTAGGGTTTGAGTGGAGCGCCCTCAAAAGTACTTTCTCTAAACTGATATCTTGCGCTTGATGCAACTACGTACAGCTGTATTATAAACCGCATCACCCCTTGATGCAATGACCCACTTTACGTAGTAAAGTGTTCTTCAACTTGAACACACATGGATATGGGTGACCATGAGTGTGCAACCAGCTTCCATTAATAACTGATGACCTCCATGGTTGAATGTAACTATAAAAGTATCGAGTGTTGTTGACATGTTGCACTGAAGTAGAAAACCCATTAAGACTCCTTGGAAACTAATACCATTGTTGCCAACATGTCTGAAGAGAAAATATAACAACATAACATTTGTTACATGTTAAACATTATTAGCAGAGACAAGGGCTCAATTTTCTAAAGCTGCTAATTAGAAAATATCGCTAAGCAAATTATTTTGCTGAGCGGATTATTAACAAGGCACCAGTCTTAACAATATGAATAACATAGTTTCTAAGTGGTAATCTGTTTTTGCCTAGCAACATTTTTCTGTGCTAAGCTAGTTTGTATGCGTACCGACTTCAAAGAGATTGGGTCCAGACACAAATAATACATTACATGGTGTAATTTTCTTGGTGTATTTTCTGTGCTTAGCACATATGAGTACTTGATTCATCAGCAAAAAGCTCAAGTTTTTATGACTCTGAAATGATGCAAAAAATAAAGTTCGTACAAGTTTTTCTGTTGAATGCGACTTTGTACCAAAATGTGTTAACTTCATTGCTTTTACCTCCCAACATGTGAGTTCCTATGCTTGATCAGCAGACCATGATAGAAATATTAATCCCTATCAAGCATCTGTTGATGTAAAGCCTTGGAGAATTTATTGCTTATTAGAATGTTTTCATTAATGAAATCAAACCATCAACGTTTTTTGTTGTTGATAGTTTTAAGATTTATAGCCAGTCTTCACAATTCTCCTGGTATAGACGATGTGATCTGTGACATTCAAAAGAGGTATAGAACCTGAGCTTGCCACAGGCATGATTTATACACAACTAAATGCTCCGACTGGAGACATAAAAACTAGCATTTTATGGAAATTGCAACATAATATTTGTATAAATTTTTATGTCGGCAAGGTGGCGCCTCTCAAAACTACTTTGCTCTTTTTTTTAATACTTTTCTTGATTTTATGTAGCAACTCACAAATGAAGTGTAATAAATTCAAAGCGCAGTAAGGGAAAAAACTATTAAAATTCAAAGCTATTATTTTTGAGAGCATTTTAATGGGGAATTTCTGGATGCAGACTTAATTCCAGTAACAGAAATTGTGAATTTGTAAATTGATGATGGTTGTATTAATTTTTCTCTTGTATAGTGGGTTTGGGATGGAACTTTACATCAACATGTCTCTGTTTTGTGTGTTTGTTTGTTTGTTTGTTTGTTTGCGCTTTTTACAATGTTTCTTAGGCAGTTAACGATTGTTTAAGTTGCGCAGGGAAACAAATTAAACAAATTGCTTTGGTGGGTCTCCATTTCATAGTTTGTTTAATCCTCTAACAGATGTCCTCGACAACTTGTCAAACCTTGGGATCAAGGGCAGCTGCTGCTCTACTTCTGTTGCCATGGATACCACAATTTGCATTCATTGGTGTGGCTGTTATGATTGTTGATCATAATGCTCATAAAACTTTTACATATTGCTCAATAAAATAAATGGGGAGATGTTTTTGCGGCTTTGAGTATGTTAAATAATGCTCATAAAACTTGTATATATTGCTCAATAAAATAAATGGGGAGATATTTTGTGGCTTTGGGTATGTTGAATAATTGAAGCATTCTTATATTGGGTATTAACCGTCTCTGGTAGAGAAGATTAGAGAATTATTTCAGAGGGTTAGGGACCTGCAACAAAAAAAAGAAGCTTTGTTTCAAAATGTTATTTTAAGAAAACTTTGAAAGTTTGTTTAGTTTTGCGGTCATGTTCTCATGGGTGGGCCAGAGCTGTGTATTGAGTGAGTTCCAGCAACTTACAATTGGAAGCCATTTTCAGTCCAAACAAATTCATGTGCACACATGGAGTAGAGACTAGACTACACATTGCATTGCACTACCTTTGGACCGAAATCGGCATCCAGCAATCATGTGACCAATTAAATCTGGTTCATCCATGTTGCAGCTCTGTCAATACACAGCTTTGAATTGGCCACCACAGTGACATATTTACTATTCACAATTGACAATGATTCACTTCATCATTTCAAACCCTTATAATATACCATCTCTTTAAGGCTCAATTTTCCATTCACAGCTCCTCCCCACCTGTCGACCTAGACCTGTTATATTAATCTACCCCCTTATATTTATTATTACATGTAATATCAGCCTTTGGTCCATCTGCAATACTCCCCAAGATCTCGGCACAAACCCCCTGTATGTCTGAGTTACGCCCCATTAACTTATCATTATAAATAGTTAATGCAACGGTCAGATGGATAGATATGTATTCATCATGACAGCTAGTTGGAAAAGTATATCACCCTCCTTTTCTTACCAGAAGATTCTTAATTGGGATTTTATTTGTAAAGAGTAAAACAAAATATTGGCAGCATGAGCCCAGCTTCACTGGCACTGAACCTTTTTCGATCCCAAATTATGTAATATGTCCAACGTATGGAATCCTACTACACAGTATTGTTCATTCATGTATTGGAAAAGGGGATGGGTAGAAAGACTTTGATAAGATGTAAAAGTTCTGCACTTTCAACAACAAGAATGAGGTTCTCGTTGCACTAAAACTGTCATTTCATGCAGTTTGTGTGCCTGTAGATCCGTAAACACTTACATTTATATTTTGTGCAGCTTAGATCCGTGAGCTTTTTTACATCAACTCAAGGTGTGTATGGAGCTTTTGTACTGATGTCACACACAACCACTTTCTGCCCATGGTGTGGACTTTTTGGAGTTAAAATGCTTAGAAATAAATTGGGGCACATCTAAGCAATGTGCGCATCACTTATCAGGCCTAGGAGGGCATTGGGAAAATCTTTAAGTACATGAGAAACTTTTGAAGGGGCACCAAGGCCAAGACCAGGGGCAACAGAGGCCATGGCCTTGGTATAATTCAAGGCTTGACCTAGTGCACTGTGCAGTAACACCCAGGGCATCAGACTCCCAAATTGGGTAATGACATCAGGTGAACTGGGTCAATAGGAGGTTTAGTGTGTACTTGGGAGGGACACCTGTTTTGCAAACATTCCCCAAAAACTTTCCCATGGAAACACCAAACTGCTTTTCTGAAGTTTTTTCCAGTTGGAAGTTGAAAAAATGGGTTGCAAATTGATGATGTGAAGAAAAGGGGAAAAAAAGCACAGCAATCTTTCTAAAATTAACAAAAGTGATTTGTGGTAATCAATTCAAAGGAGAATGCAGTCCAATTTGTCATTGCCTAATGTTTTAATTTAACTTAATCACTTTTCCATATGTGCCAAACTCTTTTTAATTAGCAAAATAATTTCAGTAAGTTTGCTCCACTTTGTCATGTTAGGAATTAGGATCTATCATTCTTTCCTGACATATCATCCATCAGCGCAATTTGTTTTCTTGTCATCTCACTTGCTCTTGCCATTCTGCTCCCAGAACATGTTTGACATTGGTTTGTGCAGGTATCAGTCATGTTATGTACATGGTCCAACTTCATTGCTCTTCTTACCACCCAATTCTGCGCTTGTGATCACCATTCTTTGCTCACATGGCAAGCCCCGAATTTCTGCGCTAGCTGTATAAGCAAAGAATGCTTAGTAACACGGAGTAGGCAGGCGCACAAGGTGTTGCTAAGGACATCCTATACTCTATTTCATGATGAGGCGGGGATCTAGCCGTAGCCATAGCCATAGCCGCAAATTCAGACACAGCCTTAGAATGTTTGTATGTCTCTTTCCAGTCTGTGTGTTCTAGATTGAGATACTCCAGCATAACCACATCGCCCGTGATTCGGGTAATTAAGTCCCACATGTAGGTCACACCTTACTATGTTAAAGTGTGCATGAACGGAAACTTGTCTTGAGAGGTACATTGGGCAGAGTGGTTCTCTAGTTCTACAAAAGTTCTTGGTTTAAATATATATACATGTATAATGTTTTACTGCTGAGCTCTACTGCTTTTAGTTTTGTATTAAAAACTCTATAATTACATTATCAAGAAAGGTCTGACTCTGCTACCATGATGCCCTCGTTATTCCTCCCAGCTTCTTACCCTCAGATGACCCTCAGTGGCCTAGCCGTTCAAGGCCAGTGCAACCTTGTTCTCATTTCTTTACCCCCATGTCATAACCTCTCCCCCTCCTGTGAACTAAGTTGTTTTCCTGGGTGGCTCTGTAGATTTTCTTAGTAGAAAAAAAAAGTAAACAAAATATATATATGTATGCAAAATAAGAGTATAAGGTATAAGTTGGAACCACAAGGGAATGAATCCCATCCCTGTCAAAGTCATAGCTTCCCACTCTTTAAATTTAGTCATTTTTTATAAATGAATGTAAACACAACTGTATCACAAGGGATAATGTAGTTGATGTAACTGGAAAGGGCATTTAGCCATCTGAGGGCGCCCTTCGTGTGGCTGCTTCTGGCTGTTGCTATGGGCTTATAACTGGTTCACAGCCTTTACTGTGGCAGTATATATTTACAGTAGAATACTGATAAATGTTTTTGAGCTGTTGTTAAAGCTGCTAGTGCTAATTACAAAGGTTACCTTTTCAAAAATGTCCTTCGTTTTGTTTCCGGATAATCTTTGCAAATAAAACGGTTGTGAAAAAAAAACTTACTTCCACTAAACAACTTTGCCATTATCTGTACAACAAGGCCATTAAAAATTTTTTGAGAAATGGCTACAAACTGCCCTAATTCCGTGATTCGAGCAGCAACCCTTTTTTTGCCTATTTTTGTGAATTGTATCTTATGCAACTGCAATTACATCGGTGTCCTTCGACACAGGTTTATCTTAAGTGCTCTACATCTTCAACCTTGACTTACACAATGAGTTTCGAAAGATATCTTTGTAGCAATTATGATGTTACCAATGAGCGTGGGCGTTATTAGAAAAGGGCTTGATGAATTTCATGTGATCACCCATCTGTATATTGGGTGTAATCGATTCGATGACAATGCACATCAAAGTCTGGTTAAAACAAGCAGATGAAAAAAGCCAGAATTTTTCATGGAGTTTGGCCTTGTACCCAATCGACCTGGAAATAAATTTAACCTGTAATTTTGAAGTAACATCTAAAGAGCCTTTTCAGGTTCTTGCAACAAAGGTTTTGTTTAGGAGTTTGGTGTAGACCTCTTCCTTTGGCAACTACATTAACTCAAGTCCACAAGAAATTTACCGTACGCTTTAACCGATAAAGTCTTTTCCTTCACTTTTAACTTTAACATTACCTTCAGCTTCCCAGAGTTATTTTCATCTTAGATATTTTCTTCTTGTAGCCCCTTACCAAGAGTGGCTTTTAGCCTTGTTTGGGACAAACTTACATATAATAATTTTTTAAACTATAAAAGTATTAGTATTAATTATTAATTAATGAAAGTATTAATTATTGTATTTAAAAATGTTTTGGTGAAGGAATGGAATCTTCAGATTCTTCCACACTTTACAAGATAAGTTGCTTTTCTGCAAGAGGAAAATTCTTGAGGGTGGCACTCTGCCAACATAGCGCACACTAACAACGTATGATCAAGTTTGCTTGTGATAAAGCAGGGGCACTTCCCCTCACCCCCTGGATCCTGCCAACTCTTCAGAGTCTGTACATGTTTGACATCCTTATCTCAGGCTGAGACATTTCTACAAACTTCCCCAAACCCAACCTACTGAAGTCTAGTGACCTATATTAACCTATAATGATAACTCAGCTTTCTTTACACGCTCACCACCGATTCCCAATGGCCCTCAACAAGGAAAATCAAACTGTTGGGTCGGAAACCATAAAACTTGTGTCTGGATAAAGAAAAAAAACCTAGATGTCCTTCCCCCCTTCACACTCTAGATAACCTCCATAGTGGGCTTGATCACAGCAGCTTACGTCTTAGCTACATGTGCCTTTCTGAACATCTGACTCACCATACAGATATTTATCTTAAAGATGTTTTGGTGAGAACACTTGTAATTTTACAGATGTTTATTTAGATTTCATTTGTGGCAAACTTTTACTTCTAAGACAGTATCTGAACTGGTGGCTACAGCTATGGCTACGAATGTTGCTAAGGGTGCTGCTAAGGATGTACAATACTTCAACAAATGGTAACACAGAAATCTAGCCACAGCCGTTGCTGTAGCTGCTAATTCAGACATGGGTTAAGTATTCTCCCCTCTTCCCAAAAAGACAAACAAAAAATAAATAAATAAATAAACTGTAGTGTAAGTTCCAGTAAATAGAAATATATTAAAACAGGTAAGGTACAAGAAGTAATTAAAACTTTGTTTTGTAGACCTATTTGGGACAACATTCAAGAAATTATGGAGTGTCCTCAGATGTGAATTTCCTTTTACTCTTCTTTAACAAAGATTTCATGTCAGTTTTAGGATGAAAATAAGTTTGCGTTAAGTTGTATGGATGGATTATTTTGTTCAGACTAACAGTTAAAATTTTCACAATTTCTTAAATGTGCAGAACTTTATATATTGCTATGTTAGGAAATTGTGAAAAGTGTAACCGTCTGTACAACTGACTCCTATTGGCTGAACATGGCAGGGCTTCATTGATACATAGTGAGATTATCTGCTGCCCTCTGTTGGTACCTCTGTCCAAACCACCAGGTTTTTTAACTAGAAGGGTTTACAAACAAGCAATTTTCATGTATAAAACAAATTTTTTGAACATTTCCAACAAGACATAGTTGTTTTTCTGTTGCATTTATCAAATTCCAGGTATGCTTACAGAGTACACTGTAACAACTTCACTAAAAAAAAATCAATTTGGTGTTGAAGGAAAGTAACACAACAAACAAACACCGTTTTGACTTTCCTGTTGCCATAATGTTGCTAAATTGTGTTTCATGGTGAGATGCTAGTTTATGCATAGAGTAACTCCCGATGACGGCTTTTGCAATCAAACCAATTAGCCCTAGTGGTTGTGCACTCATGCTAAGCCTATCATCATCATCACAACTGCGATTTGATCACCGAACTTTGACTTCGAATTGCAACATCGCGTGCATCCTCCATCAGTGGTAAAATAATGAATGGCTTGGCAGTTTCAAGACTCAAGTATTGTAAACCAAAGCAGTTTTTTTTTCTAAGATGGATATGCAAGAAAATGAAACATTGCTGAAAGGATGCAATTAATCTTTTTGTCAAATGTAGGTCAGTACCGGACACTTTTAATTGCAATATGGTTTACTGTTACAAATAAAAGTGTTGACCATAAGTTAATTCTGTCTGGGAATAAGTATGAAATGAGGAAAGTGTAATTATTAGTTGCTTTCCATTTGGGAGATAATTCCAGTTAAACTTGCTCAGACAGATGTTTGAAGACATTACACAGATTTTTTTGTAAATAATTTATCATTAAACTATGTTGTATTTTATGAGTGAGACCCTGCAAGGTTGAAATTTGGGGCAGTTACAGCTTTGTATTTTTCCATCTGGTACTGCCTTCCCCAGATTGGTGGCTTGTGGGAGATAAGTACATAGTTCATGTGCAGGCAGGGAGACATCTGCCTCTCTGATGTCATGGACCTACATTAGCTTGTTATTTATTTGATACTTTGATGACACTCAACCATTTTTATCCCTTTCTTCTTAATGCTGTGAAATTAAATTTAGAAATATATATACAGCTCTGACAAATCTCATGAACTGACAGCATTTTAATTTTTAATCACAAAGTCATTTACGATTTAAAAATACACAGATTTCTGAGGATGTTGTGTCCATTATGATAAGACAAGTTTTGTTTAAAGATGAAATGTTCAAACTTGTTCAGTGCCAAATGGATTTCATTTGTATGAACTTTGTTAGATTGTCCTCAAGCTTTCCAATAAAATAGAAATTAAAATAATAAAAGGCATTTATGTGGCGCCTTTTATTAAGTACCCCTAAAAGGCCTGACAATAAAACCTATAAAACCTAGGCCAAATGAAATTGAAAAATAACTTAAAGTGAACAGCCAAGTACTTATATAGGAAGCAAAATAAACTAAAAGTAAGTTAAAAGTCAAGAAGGAAACAAAATATCTAAAAAGCCAAAACAAAGCATTAAAAAAGATCAGTTTTTCATTCAAAATGACATCATGTGTTCCGGAATGTTTTCTCTCTTTTTTTCAATACAATAAGAAAAATAGAATGAAAGCTTTGTGTGTGTGTGGTATTTTGGGAACATTCATTGTGTAGAAATTCTAGTGGTGTACGTGCAGATTTTGTCTATTATTAAAGAGACATTCCAGTCATTTATCTGTCACGTAATGGCGCATACATGTAAGTTGAAACCAGGAAGGTTAAGTAGTTATCTTACGCTAACCTCTCCCTGAACTTGGCCAGACTCGGTTTATATTACAATCGTTCTCTCTACTTGGAACTGAAATTAGGTGTGCTGCATTATGCAGGAGGCCGAGATGAACCAGACTTGCTTTATGAGAAACATGCTCGTGAGAAAATTGTCTATTTTGGATGTCACGATTTGATGGAGAGGTGGCATGAATGAAAAGCCCTGTGTAAACAGACTTAGTTTAACCGTTCAGAGCAAATCATCAGGAAGGGGCATTTGTCGGTCAAAGAGGGCGACTAATGCTTCACTTTAAATCCTTAGTGGTTTAAATGTTTCTGAAAGCAGTGTGCCTGTACTTTTTTTCTGAGTGCCATATCTTTTTGTCATGCCTTTGGGATGGGTTAGGGGATTTTTTTAAAGAATGTGTGTTGACTTATGAACACTGTTTAACATTGGAAGCTATTTTGGGGGAAGCTATATATATTGTGTTAAGGGTTGGCTTCAGCTTTGATAGTGATTGGGGGGTGGGAAACAAATTAACGATTTTTAATCTGTCAATATGTCTTTTCATAAACTTTATAACAGTAACATTTTGCCTGAGACATATTTTCATCTGAAACACTGCCAAATTGCCCCGCCAAAAAAACCAAAACAAACAAACAAACAGCACCAATAACAAAAACAAAACAAAACAAACAAAATCAGTTCTTATTTTGATTCAACCATTTTCAGTTGAGATTCAAAAAAACAAAATTTTGTGCCTCTGTGGGGTATTATTTTTCAGAACTTTTTGGAGCTTCTAAAGTAATCATTTTCATTTGAAAATATAACTGTCACAATGAAACCCTGACTTGATAAAGGAAAGACAACCAAATTTCCCATATTAAGGATTGCAATTTGTTGCTCTCTTGTGAGAACATATGAGTATGCTTGAATCCCCAAATGCTAGGGTTTCCCTAACATTGAGACGAACACAATGATAAACAATGGTAGCAGCCTGTCCATTCTTGTAAGTCACATTTGTATAATAAAAGAGGACAAAGTTCATGAATTGGGGATTACAGAATAACCCCTGGGAAAAGGGAGATTGCGAGTATAAATTTCAGTACCTTCAGTTTCTCTTGTTAAGGGAAAATTATGCCTACCATGGAAGGTGCGTACCACCTACTGGTACACACTACTCTATGGAATGTCTGGGTGGATGTACACGTTAGCCGTCCGACTGACTGCAAACAATAAAAGGCGCGTCAAGGTTGTTCTGGGTGACAAAAATGACATCAGTGCAAGGGGTCAAAAATGTGGTGGTTGGTTTATGTCACAACCAAGATACATTGTTTTTAACGACGTTATCTTTAAAGGCTTCGAAAGTATATCCCAGATTACACCTGCAGGTCCTTTCTCTTAGGTTTGACTATTTTGGGGAAATAAAACATACACACTCCTGCATGCCATGAAATGAGTGAATACAACAAAAACCAGACGTTGGATCTACATGTAACACAATGCGTATCGGCTGGTTCCCAATCTGTTAATCACTGGTGTGATTAATCCAGCAAACATTTGACTCAACAGCGTTATAAATCTACCACCCCATTGTGAACTCACAACCTTCACTCATCTATTCTTACAAACTCATGACAAAAACTTGCATCAAAAGCGATACATATCCAAACAAATAATGCGGGGAGCAATTCTGAAACAGCTGTGGGGTTGCAAAAGCGCAGGCAGTTGAGAAAATAAACAAAACCTCGATAAAATAAATGAATAACTCTCCCCTGGGAAGAAGGTTTCCTGGCGTCGCGTGTACTTTTGTGTCCAATGCTTGTTGATAAATTTATACAAACTGTAAACATTCATAAATGGAGTTCTTCTGTATTAGCTGCTATGTATGTTGTGTTGTTGATGATTTTGTACTTCTAGGTTCAGTAAATCAGTTGGTTTACCCGTAAATCAGGCTGGCTTGTGTCTTTGTCAAGTGCACTCACTCCACCTTCCCAATTGACCCCTGTCTTGTTCCTTGCATGCAGTACCAATTATAAGAACTAATTTCTTTTTTAAGGAGCCATACTGTGGTTGCCCTCAAGCCTCAGTTTGGATGCATTGGTTTACAGACGAAAACAGCCTTGCTGCAGTGTGGAAATAGGTCCTATTCCCTGTTTATCTTGACCTGAGCACATCACAGTGCAGTTCAAAACCCAGCTTTATAGATCTCTTGGGTCTAATGGTTTCTTAATGATCACTAAAGTATTCATTTGTAGGACTTTAATGCAGGCAACTAGTTCAAGCAGTTTCAAGTGTATGCATTGGCAAAATGACCTGCAGTTGACAGTCCTACATAACCCAGATGAACCAATTAGACTAAGTATAACGACTGGTAAACAACTCAATACCCGTTTTCTTCCGTTTGAAATTACAGTAGGGAAAAAGTAAGAAATGTCATCAGGGAAAGTTATCCAAGACTAGTGTAGTCCATAGAAGAAGTAATAGGATTTCTTTAACATTCTGCATTTTGTGCAGATGGACCAGTGTAAGTCGTTGAGCAAAGAGTACAAGCTTCATTCTTTTTCCTTTATTTGAAGTGAGGGGGCAGGCTCAAAACATATTTAGCCAATATTTTCATACTTTCTTTTTTGTCATGGGAGTAATAATGCAAACAAGCTCCGTTTGTTTGTGAACAGTATAAAGGACATCATCTGTAAGTTCCTTTGTTCAAACTGTAAATGATTGATGTGTTCTTACGGATGGCAATCCTCACACTCAAATAATTTATGGCCAAATAAAATAATACAGCATTTTGACACCAAGTTGAAGTTTTACAATGACGCCTTGCTGTATCGTATAACAGAATATATGCAGGCCCTTTTCATACCCTTATAAATATTTCAAACTAGCAGTTGGCATTGGTGCATGACAATAACGACTCTCAGTTTAACAAAAAACAAAGGGTATTCAAAACAGGTTCACTGATAGAGGTTGCCTTTGGCCGATGGCTGGTGCCGTGCATCAAAATTGACTGCCATATTGTTTCAAGGAGACTTCATATTCATCACGTAGTCATCATTTGGTCTTTGAGGAGGGATGGGAGGACAGGGTCAAGGGAACTCTTAAAGGTATATTAACTGCGCTGGAAATGTCTTTGAAATGCCTTTATCCTTGGTGCAAATCTAGTTGTGTACGTGGGAGGGCGTAACAAAAGTTACTGCAGAAAGGATGTAAGCAATAAATCTACAAAATTGTGTTTCAAGACAACTAAGTGGGAAGGTTTGATCAGTTTTCTACCATTCATTAGTCATCACAGGAAGGTTAAATTCTTTATGGGAATGGGAAACATCTCTGTGGGGTAATTCTAGCAACAATAAAGTAACAGTAATGCCACTTTTTTTTTCAGGGGCCATTTTATTGCTTACGGCCTTTTTGTTACGTGGGAAAAGTATTTTGTGTGCCTAGAAGAAGGCATAGAGCCTTACACCCTTCTGAACACACAAAGAAATGTTTTCATCGTAATACATGATCATCTTTTTGCTCAGAAAAGGAAGATATAGAGCAAATAATTAACATGAAATGTCTGAGCAGAGTGACCTGAAAATGTTATAGGAGCTTGCATTCTGCTGTATTGCCAGAATTCAACTCAGATCTTCTAACGACATATAAGGTCATATGCCACAGTTTGACTGGTAACATACATGCGCCTTTACTCAAAATATTTGTGTGTGATTCAAGTTTCAATTATGTGCCAAGAGTCATTTGAAATCTTCATTTAGTTGGAACTAGTGGCTTTTACTTTCCCTCTAAAAAAAAAGAATATAAAGATAATATTTGTCCATGATGTCATATGGATGAGGAAACAGAAAGCATGTACTTAAATTTGTTTCTTACAAGGTTGAAGTGTGTCCTTATTCGTTTCATTTCATAAAAACTTGTCACAGAATCTCTTTGGATGTCTGGCACAACCGACAACCCTAAATCCTGTGGGACATAATTTCAGACAAAATACATCTGTTTACACAAACTGTCCCCAACCTTTTTATCATAAGTCCAAAGTACATTCCTTTGGCAATCTTCCTCACCAAGATTGACTTCATAAAATAAGAAAACACTCGCAGACTTGTTGTCACTGTTTTGTTAGACACACTTTGTCTAAAAAACAACATTTTTACCTCCAGATTTGTTTTTGAATGGAGATACCATAGATTAAAATACAGAGATATATATGCTAGCCATTGGCAGTTGTAAAAAGAATTGCATGGGTTCGTACGATATAATGACTTGCTTACAGGATAGAAGATGCTATGTCTTGTTTTTACGATTGAAGTATACTGTACACACCCTTGATATTGTAATGTAGTGCTCTTCTTTCATCAATCCTCACCCCCTCTGACCTCTGTCCTTATTCTCATCCCAATCCATCACACTTAGTCTGGCGGAAATGGTAGAGCCATGACCAGACCATTTCATTATGTCACGGGAAGGGCAGGTCCCACTCCCACAGCTAACGACTGCCAACAACTGCAGGACGAAAATGTCTTGAAATTAATACTGACACCACATACTGAATTCATTCAAATGAATTTGCAAAAAATCCACGGCTAAACAACTTGTCAACAAAACAATCACGTACATTTCCAAAAGGTGATAGGACTACAAATGATCACCAATTATTGCTGCTTGGTTTTGTTTACATGACAATTGCCACCAAGTTGCTCAAATAGCTCCAATATACTGAATAATATCTTTACAGAATCAAGCATTTTTTTTGCAAACCATATCAGAATGTGCTTTTGAGAATATTTTGGTTAGCTGGATTGAAGTACTTTTTATGAATCTCTTACAAATGACTCATTTGCTGACAAAAGCATAGAAAAGCTTTGCTTAGCAGAAACAAATAAACACTGCCCAAACGCTGTGATCATATACACAGTGCTGTATTCAAGTACTTTGCAATCAAGTATCAAGTACTGCCGAATATTAGGATGGTTGAGTAGTACTCGAGTATGAGTGCTTCGGTCATTGAGTATGAGTACAAATGTCTGAGTACAGACTATTCTGATATTTGAGTACAGAATCCAACAGCCGAGTACCAAGTACTTGGATCACTGAGTATGAGTAGAGGACAAGTTCTCAATAAAAAATACTGCAAAATGAGCTATAAACACACTTATTGTTTTTTGACTAATCTCTAGACGATAATGAATGCTTCTTATGATAACTATCTTTTAAACATGACTGTATCATAGAAAACTTAAATCTTACTTTTTCCAGAGCTTTATTCCTTTATTCCCTGTGGAATTTTGACCGAGTACATTGGAGTCTGAGAACATTTTCAGTCAAGCATCGAGTCTTGTTTTTTAGTACAGATTGTTTTTCAGTCGAGTATCGAGTATGGACTTTGAGTATTTTGCTAGCTGAGTATGAGTATGATTACTATCACAACGACACTCGAGTCATACTCAAGGATGAGTGCCAAGTATGAGTACTACAACGCTGAATATACATTGCCTGGGACTTGTCCCCGCTAGCTTTGCAAAGAAAAAAAAAAACGAAACAGTGGAGCAATAATTGTAGTAATGTGAACTTGTTGATCCCGGGGAAAAAATATTTTGAAATAAAACTGTCAGGATTTGAATCATGGGAAGACAGATGAGGAAGTGTGATTGAAACAAATACATCGCTCTGATGATGAAGAGCAACTTATACACTCACAGACAGGACAAGGAAAAAAATATATCCAAGCTCCTTCACCCTTGTGTTAATTTATAGCTTGTCCAGTTGACTCTTTGAGTGTGTCCTTTCACAACTTTGAAAATTGACCTCTAGTGTAAGTCAGAGTGGAATAGTCAAGGGGTTTTATTAGAGGTTAGCTGAGGACAGCTGGTTATAGGCTCAGACATAAATAGGTCATGCTGCTAGGGACAGGATGAGGTTGAAAACATTTATCTTGAGACAGTACAGAACCCTGGAAGAGGAAGTGTAGTTTAGGGTGGTCAGGTCTTTACAAAATTGTTTCCAATCAAAATATATACATGAGTTTAAAATTGCCCCATGGGCTTTTTGAGGTAATATGGTTTGTTGGGGGTTCAGGGACAGAGAGAAATGATCTATTAGACCGGTTGGTCCCACTTGTGCCTTTGTACACGTGGCCTGTCAATGTTTGTACATGTACTTGTATTTTGCTTGTTGCTTGGTTGTCTTGATGACTTTCCATTGATGTCTGCAGTGCTAGCCTTGTCAGAACCTTGCCCATCTGTCAGCTGGTGCCTGGATATCTGTAAGTGGCAGCTAAGTCCTCATTGTTGGTGCTTTTTAGTGTGTGTCAATGTGACCTAGCCATTGCTGTAGCCACTGTGTGCCAATGCCATCTACAATTCTGACCAAAATGCTTGGGCCACGTGACAATAAACATACCCCCCTTCCCCCCCTTAATGTTGCCTCACCCCAGCTGGAGCGCAGACCGCACAATGAGAGCCAACATTGAACGGGGGCCAGGGTGGGCCCAACCAGATATGGCTGGGATTTGTAGCCGGTGCCTGCCGATGCTTCAGAGCTGATGCTTTAATCAATGCAAGCCAGTGCATTGAAGCTGGAACTAGCCACTGTTAGCCAGTGCCTGCAAGCCAATGTCTGTCTAGTCTTTACTCCATGTGTCAGGGTTGTTGTACTAACCTGCTTGAGTGCCTGAAGCATGGAGGCATCCATTTTTCATACAGGTGATGCAAACAAAAACCCCCATTTCAGACTGGTAAACAAGTCTAGTGCCTACAAGCACCTGCCCACTGCTATCTTTAAATGTGCACTATATTGTTCTTGGATAGCTCCTTTGGTAATGAATAACCTGAACTAAATCGCGGAACTGAACAATATTTTGATTTGCAGTCCTTCATAGCAAGGACACTGTCTGGGAAAATGTATTCTACATAAAATGCGGTTGAGTTTTTGGCGTTGATTTCCAGACAGTTGAAGGTTTTTCATACAAACAACATCCGTCCAAAACAGAAACTTGGTTTTTTTGGCTCAGACCGTGTAATCAAACGGCCATTATTGACTTGCATAATATCTTACTCAGTACTGATATAAATAAGCATATGGTGAACGTAGTTTCGATTTGCTGGACTTCATTTAAGCAATGATCTCCCTCTTTACATCAAACAAGCTACCATCGTAGCACATTTTAAGAATCGTCTCAAAACATTTTTATTCAGTTCATCTTTCA
This sequence comes from Pisaster ochraceus, assembly GCA_010994315.2. Taxonomy (NCBI): domain Eukaryota; kingdom Metazoa; phylum Echinodermata; class Asteroidea; order Forcipulatida; family Asteriidae; genus Pisaster; species Pisaster ochraceus. The sequence goes on from CM021535.1 coordinate 1,606,896, forward strand.
TGTAGTTTTTCTATTTTTGTTCTTCTGGGTGCTTATAGAGACTTTCTCCTGAAAGTGTTAGGTGCTATATTTTTGTTATTAAATTGAATGTTGATTTGAAAAAAAAGAAAAACTATTTTTCAATAATTAATGTTTTGTTAAAAGTTTACCTTGGACTTCTGGGCCTGAAAAACCTTATTTTGGTCAACTGTTGATGGATATAAACTATCAACATGTAATATAAAGTACAGACTAGAAAATGAAAATAATTTATTAAGACAGTTTATTGTTGATAATGGGAACAATTATTGTTAAATCTCTTCTGTTATTAAAGAATACAGAAAGTAATTAATGTTTTCTTAGTCGCTGTTTACATTGCAACAGCGTAATATTGGGCCTTTGTTGGGCGATAAAGGAAAAAATAACCGCAAGTTTGGAGAAATTAGATCACAAGTAAAGAAAGGAAATGTCAGGGTTTTTCAAGTGAGTCATGCCCTCATTGTGTAGATTTTACAATAAACCTCCATCAATCTCATCTGTGCCTAATGGTTAGTTCAAGGTGAACAAAATCTTGCTGGCATTAACCCCAAACTTAAAGGGACATTACCATAGTAGAAATATTGGGAAATTAAACATTGACGCCACACATTTCCTATGAAAAGGGAAACTGCAGTTGTCATCAAAGATTGTTATTGTGAAAAGTACAATGCCTAATAAACTGATGGTACAGTTTATATATAACACGTAGGCCAGCCTTTGTACTGCTCTGTCCAACTTTTTTGCAAGGGCTAAATATCATACCTGATTGTTTCAATTGTAGTTTTCAGTTTTGTGATGTTGTTTGCTGTCCATATATGCCACATAAAAACAATATTTTTCTGAAGGTGTTTCATGTAAAGTGGGACTAATTACCAACAAGCCTTGCTTTTTTTTTAATGAAAGTTTGCCACAAACAAGGCTTACAGCCACTCTTGGTCAGGGGCTACAAGAAGAAAACATTTAAGAAGGAAATAACTCGGGGGAGAAGAAGGTCGGAATTGATATTCCTCTTAAAACAGCCTAGAATGTAGGATGGAGAGAAACATGCACCAGGCAAGGAGTTCCAAAGAGATGCAGTACATGGAATAAAGCTGTTGGAATGACTCGTTGTTTTACATCTCAGTAAAGCGAGAGTGTATGGGTGAGATTAAGCTGAAAAGCCTGGTTTCATGCTCAAAGATAATGACATCAAATTATATATCATTCTACACAACCAAACGGTTAATTGAATAGTCACCCTGAGCAAGTGCAAATGAGAAATAATCTCCTTTACGCTGCATTCAGTCTTTGAGTATTTGAACAATGATGAAGTCACACAAAATACAAAGCCATGAACAAAGCCCTTGCAGACTGTTTGTACAAAAATGTGAGCATCTACTCTGATGATTGTTTTGCTGGTTAGTATCAGGGTTGATCTCCTAAAGAGTTAAGGATTGAAACCACCCTAAGGTCATTGTTAATATTCCTGTTGGTATTATTTGCCTTACAAATTTTCACCTTTCCTAAATATTCTCCTTCGGCTCTTCACATCCATATAAGGTGAGTCACTAGTAGTCTTTGGTCGCTTGAATCCCCATGGAAATTATTTTCTCATTTTACCTTCAAAAAGCCGCCAGGAGCTCTTGAAGGCTCCCTACTCTCCGACAAGGCCTTGTGCTTTAAAATGTCCCTAGCTAATTACACCGAAGTCCCCATTTGTTGGGTCAAGGTAGTGATTTTTGAAAAAGCTCCCTCACTGTAATACGATACCAACCTGCATGTAGTTAACTCATAGCGGGGTTTAGGTTCAACGTCCACGGCGGCGTACTGGTACAGGGCACTGCCACCCCGCTTCTGCTACACTGAATTCATTAACCCAGTTCCGTTGTAGCACATTGGCTGCCGCCTGGGGCAGTAAGGGATCGTGAGTGTTCATCGTCGCGGCAAGCAAGTCTCTTGCTCTCCATGTCTCTTTCTCTCCTGACTAGCAGTCACATTGATGGTGCATAAAACATAGAATACTTCCATATTCATTGTCGCTCTTTGTCATTGCGTGAGCTGTTTTTATTATTTTTAAGTTTTTCCACAATTGAAACTTTTCCTCTAACAGTCCTATACCTAACAAGCCTAAGGTATACCGTGCTAAGTGAACCAGAAACATCCACGTCAACCCTCTTCTTTGTTAGGTCTCAAGACCTATTTTTATTAATTGTAATTTTTGGTCATAAAGTCATATTTTTTTCCCCCAAAACGAAAACAAAACTGTAGCTTGTAAACCTGTGACCCCCCCCTAATCTTCCTCAGTCACTTATACAGATGTGGTTGTTGACAGAAAAACATTTAAGAAACATTTCATCTAATGAGATTAAGGATGCTAATACAAACACCCATCATCAGTGTTGGTCACATGCCCGTAAAAAAAAATACAGTTAACATGTATGCATGGTATGTGAACTAGAAACACCAAGGGTAATGCGTTCTCTTTTTAAAAATTTAAACCCCACTTTAACATCATTAAATCCAGTGTTGATGTGGGATATTCTTTGAATCATTTATTACTGCATCAAATAATTATAAAGACCGTTGTATAAGAATATTTTAAAGATGTACAGCTGCAGTTCAAGATTTTCTCACAATTTTCTTCCTCAAATTTCTGTGCTCCAGAAGAGACAATCGATACTTCTAAGTAAACCCCAATTTTAAATGTATCTATTCCACCATCACCCAAAGGACAACTTGTTTGTATTAGGTCTTAAGCTGTGGAAGACAGTATTGAAATAAATGACACTGGGGAAATGACCATGTGCGTAGAGTTGAAGATTCTACGCTTCTTGATGGGCATTATCATGTAATCCTTCACACCAGAGGTTTGGGATTTTGGTCTGGCCGTGCCGGTGACCGCGGGTGACACAGACAGCCATAGTGGAAAGTGCAGCTGATAGGTTCAGTAATACACATACAAATGTATGTGGAGTGTTTTGTTTCGTGTCCATTAGAGCTGAAAACACAAGGAGTGTAAATTGGTTGGTTGTTGTCTTGGGGACTGATTGAGATGTATGACTGTGCCATCCTGTGTTGTTGTTGTATGTGTTTATCTTTCCTGGTTGATAAAGTAATGATATGAAACAAGGCGTGTGTGACAGCACTTTTGCTGTCCATTTACACAATGACAAGGCATTTTTCAAAGATTTCACAGTGAAATGTCAGTCGCATATCACTCAGAATTGTACTTTGAAAATGATACTAAAAGCTTTTGTAATGTAGCCTGTGTGTATTGTCGATCTGTGAGTAAAAACCAAAACAAATTGTGAATGGTTTTTATTCAAGAAGCTTATGGTTTTCCGTTTGAACTCTAAAGAACCCCAATAAATTTATCATATCTGCTCATAAAATTTGCTCTGTTTAAAATATATCAAATTTCAGTTGCATCATGTTGTTCTTGAAACCAATAACATAAGAGTTCTCAATATCTATCAAAAAGCCATTGATATTAATTGAAAAATGTGAATAGGGGTTTCGTTTTTACTGAATGCATTTGTAGTCATCTCGCATGTGCCGTTTACATTTTAAAGACTCTTTTTTTCCACAGTGCAGGAAAGAAATATTCTGTCTCCTGGCCTTTCCCTTTAAAGTTCCAGGTGCATTATCATATTGAATCAGATAGAGTGCTGAATCATAATGCAGGAGCCTGGGTTCCACTCCTGACCATGGAACTTGTATGTTGTTCATTGATTTCTTAATTCTAATGTAGAGTTTCAATTGTTGACCTGGAAAGGAAGAGATGACAGTTGTTTTTGTTTGGCTACCCAGCCCAGCACAGCCAGCAGCTTCAGGCTGTGTATATAGACTCAACGGGATACAAGAAAGTTCAAGGAGTGATATTAGCCCTTTGACATGGGCCAAAATAACAACATTTTGTATAATTACCAACCTTTTTATTGTCAAAAGTAAAGTTGTAATAGTTTTCTTAAGATGGCTGGAGTATTTTAGTAGTTGGTAATTCACACAAAGCAATCGTCTCAATCAAGCTTTTTTTTAACCCGCAGTTGAACTTTAAAACATTCCCTCCAAGTTCATGATCGGTCCTGAAAGTTTAAACTCCTTGTTAGTTTCAAGGGATTTGAACCCCAGCTCTGGCAGCGAGCGTCCTTGGGCACCCTGCCAGCCCAGAGCACTTTTTTATTTATATATACTTTGATTGGTCCTGGCCAGCCAGGCATTGCATACGGCCTTCAAGTAACTGGAGCATACAGGGACACGCGAACTTAATCTTCGTGCTTTGCCTGGCGGTATTGTTACGGTCTGCATCTCCAAGAGCCCCTGGACCCACGTGCATGTTGAGCCTGTAGCATTGATTCCCTCAGACTGTGTTATAATACAACCCTTCATTCTGGTTGTAATAATAGCTGTGTGTGCGCTACTCAAGGCCGTTTAGCAATAGCCAATCCCCTGCCGATTACATGTATTTCCCAGCTAGACACCGTCCCGCGACACAGCCTTGGAAAATAGTGCATTGTGCCCTCTGCTGCCCGACCTTCATGCGTTCACTCAACCCAACTCACTAACTCCAACCAAGCTAACAGCTGACTACTAATTTCAACAAGAAGTTATACACAAGAATTCAAACTTCTTGGCAAACACATTTCATATAACAATATTGCAAGGAACTCAAAGTCACGTACGCAGTAAATATTGTGGTGGTATGCGATATATTTTGCAGTTTTATACGTTTCAGGGATTAACATAATCATTAAACAAGGAACCAGAAAACAAAGTGTGTTTAACTAAGAACATAGTACTATAATTTATATACGAATTGGCTGAGACCTATGTATAATGTTGAAAACTGCAAGGATGGGGGAATGTATTGTATGATATATGTAGTATGCATAAACATATGCCCTATCAAGGGCCTGTTGTCAAGGGCGAATCCAGGATTTTTTACAAAGCATGTTGATACTGTAATATGAAACTATAATGGCATAATTCATGAAATTAGTTAAAATTTACTCAGTGGCGGGGTGTCCCTTTAAAAAAAAAATATATTAATTGACAGTCAATACTTTGTGAGAAAAGAAGTGAAAATACATTCAAGAAAGTGCTTCTCTTTAATTCAAACTGGTTGTAACTTCTCTCAGATGGAGGGTCTCTTGGCTAGATTTGTATTACGCTATCATGACCTCTAGACTAATTAAGATCACAATTTAACCTGTTCTTAATTGTATTCTGCAATTACAATGAGCTTCATTGGTTTACAGGGGCAGACTTAATTGTGCCAGCTGTGTACTTTGTTCATGCCAAATCCTTATTACGCAAAGCAAACATGCACACTTCTAAAAAACAGTGTTACATTTTGCACTTCAGAATTGAATTATACGCAAAGTTTGGTCTAGAAAACATTTATTTTATATTTTTAAAAACTGCAGTGTTTCTTTCTCATCTACAGTTAAGAAGGCAGTGAAACTGGTGCAATCAGCTGAGTGTCATCCAAATGCCTTATCTCTAAACAGCATACAGTTTAGGTGAAATGCCTGAAATGCTCATCTCCTTTATGATTAACATGTTCTCCTGCCACCAGCAGCTGTTGGAACCTGAGTCTTATGTATGTCTTGAGTCATGGCCATGATTAATGTTTGGTCAGGTCCAAGTGAAGGAGGGCACCAACCCCCCAAATGTCTGTAAACCCAAGGCCACACTCTTATACCCTGGTACCTCCTGCCTTAATGCAAATACTCACCTGTACCACTGGAACACTTGCTCTAAAATACTGAAAATTTATCAATAATCGCATCAATAATATATGAATAATGTGCAGTTATTATATAGTGCTTTATCACACCATCTCAAAGCACTCATTATGTTTCTACAAGGTATGCAGAGCTCATTCCAAATATAAGACCATTTATGTACATAGTACCATGTAATGTTTTACAAAGTGCTGTGTCACAATTTACAGCCAACCATACCAGAGAAGACTGTTGCAAACCCCTTCTCTTAATGATGAGTGTACTTGGTTTTTGTGTACGTGTGTTACACAACATACAGGACCTATGGCTATATGTCCCATCTGAAGGGCGAAGCATAATTTTTAAGTGGCTTGTGTAAGGACACAAGTGTCAAGACTGGGACTCGAACCTACACTTTGTTGGTCAGAAACACCAGAGCTTGAGTTCAGTGCTCTTGACCGCTCGGCCACAACTCGCCAAACCAACAATGGGGTCGACTCACAACAGTTCCATTCTGAAATTGCACCACTGTAAACTAAAAGAAGCAATTTGATTGGGGTGAGCCAGCTGAAAATGTCAACATTTGTAGACAAACTTGTTTCCTCCAATTTAATTTATTTTTATTTTTCCTTTTATTTTTTTTTCTTCATGAAGTTGAGGGAAGATTGATTGGCAATTTAAATAATTTCAAAATATTGAAATCTAGTAGAGATTGTGCACATGTCGAGTATTGCAAGTGGGATTTCCTTCAGATTGCAGGCATTTGATGGAAAGTAATTGTGTACCCTTCTGTGCTCCAAAAACAACTGAAAATTAAACTGTTTACTTTTTGCTGAGCAAAAAAAGAAAGCGCGCAAAAAAAGAAAGACAAGGAACTTGGCCCTCCAAGTTTCCCTTCTTGCTGTAGTTTGTGGATATTCTGATTTGCCTCCAACCTCCACCTTGACGAGGAAATACATTTGCTTCCATTAACCATGGCAGGATATGTGCTTTTTTGCTACACTCTGGAGCACTTAAAGATTATTGCACATTATTCATGATAATGATTGGTCGAGGATAAAGGCAGAAATTTTACCAAGCGTGCAATGTGTTCACTGATGACAATAAAAGAGTGTATTACATATGCATATTACATATTTATCAAGTGATTATTTTCAAGGTCTTCCGATGCCAGGGGGAGGGGGCCATGCCGACAAGGGCAAGGTTATTAGACAATGGCGGCGGTCGTTGTCTGTTGTTTTAATTACCCATGGAGGATAATTACTGTGAAATTGGAAATTGATTATGTAGACTACTCTCAATCTCTCCCTGCATAATAGAGGTACAGTGTAACATTGGGAACAAAGTGAGGACCAGTTTGATCACACTGTCAATAACCAACTTATCTGCTAACCGTACATTAACAGTGAACCCGGTGTATTAATAAGGCTGGTAACATGACCATTCTTAGCTACTTCTTTTTTTGGCTCAGTGACTTGTATGTGCTTTTCAGCTGTATGCGTTAGAGCCCAGTTATTAAAAGTACAAAATAATCATCATCAAGCAAAGATTATCCTTAGAAATTATACCTTTTTTTTTCAAGAATCACATGTCAACAAAACAAAACTTTAGTTGTTTCAGCAGGATGTCAACTTTAGTTCACATATCAGTTCCTTATATTTGAAAAAAATTACTTGATGTACTTTGAATATTTCTCACGACACATGAGCTATCAACTACTCCATCAGTAGCGTTATTATTGAGTTGTTTCAAAGTAAATAGTGTAACCTCGAAGAACCTTCAGATTTAGTGTACTTCAGAGTAATGATTATTATCCTTATTATTATTACTACTTTTGCCTTCATTATTATTACTTTTGCCTTCATTATGAAATATGAAGTGGACATTTAGACTCTACAGGGAAAAATATTTCCAAGGTTATCCAAGTATTCTTATTTCCCCATCAATTAACAACATTTTATGCCAACGACACAATCTGAAAAATCGTTTCCTTGCACGTCATTGTTCTCAATGGGGGAGGACTGAATGCGAGCTGGCCATCAAAGCTCATCAAAGCTTTTAAGACACTCCTCAAAACAAATAAAAATCCCAAATGACTGCTGAAATGCGTATCTGTGTAGTATTAAATGACCTACATATACAACATCAATGACTGACTATCGGGACAGTTTCAGACCCCCCTCCTCCCTCAGCCCCTCCTCCCTCCGGGTATCTAGGTGAAGGGGGTGAGCGAGACACAGGTTTTTAATCAATGCAAGAAATCTTTTCTGAATTCATCAAGTTTGCACCTGAAGCGATTTCATTCTAACATTCAAGGTCTCCCTGAAAAGGTTTCGCATAAACACTTGTCATATCTTCTCAATTGAAGTTCTAGATTGAAAAACAAACCCTCAAAAAAAATCCATACCATCTGTCATTCCATGGACTTGACCTATCGTATTTTATACTACAAGAGGAAAGAATACAGCCCCAAGTCCTGAGAATGTTGTGTTTGGGGTTATATCAGAATACATGTAAATTTGCCTGTAATATTCTCAAAAGTGTTAATTTTTTTTAACATTTAGCCAGAGATCACACCCAAGTTTACTATACAACCAGGGAAGTGGCAACCAAGGAATCACCGACTTTTTTATTTCAAATATAAAATAATAAACCACAAGGGAAACTGACTGGGTAAAGTCTAAATAATTTGGTATGATCCCTGGCTATACAGCAGTTAGAGGTTTTATGCCTTCTGACTGATGCCCCCGAACAAAGATATTGACAAAATAGGGAGACCGCCAACATAGGGCTGGATAGCTCAGTTGGTGGAGTGCCGGCACGTTAATCCAGAGTTCATTGGTTCAATTTGTTTATGTTCGACCCCAAATTATTTAAAATTTACTTTGTCAGTTTCCCTTAAGGTTTATTACTTGATATTTGTTTCCATGTTCTCTTTAGGGAAACTATTTAGGATGATTCTACAGGTTTGCATTGTTGATGTCTAAAGCAATCAGGTGATATACTTCGGAAGGCCACAGATGCAGGGGCTAGTGTTGGGTTCAGGGATGAGAAGTTTCAGACATTTATCTGAATTCAGACTTTTTAAATCAGCCGTTATTTTTCCCACGTATAAAGAAATCCTGCTCTTTGATCTACTTCTCTAGTGCTGAGGACGCTGTTCCCAAAAGCTCTGGTGAAATCTAAGCCCAGGGGTTACCAAAAGGTGGAAATGCCATCATTTTAACATTACCTCTTAAATGTGATTCCTAGTTTCAGGCGTTTTTGTCAGGAATGATTCTCAGGCCCTGTGGGTTCGAATCCATGTTTTATCTGCACTCACCACTTTGACATTTAACCCTGGTTTCTATGGCTCTACATGCACATCATAGAGTTATCTTCATTGATAAGTTTTCGTAAGCGTGCAGGACTCCCTTAAAAAGCAAGTCTGACTGGCCGGCGGAATTCTTAACCAGTGTTTATGCAGATCAAGTGACTGTATCAAGCCATGCGTGCAGACTGCAGATTTTCTTCCAGTCTGCAAACCCAAAGTTTAAATCTGAGTTCTCAAACCCCATATTGCATCTTTGTCTTAAGACATGTAAGTTCTGTTTCGTCAGATTTGAATTTGAGTCACAAAGCAATACAGGTCTGTTTTGTTCTAAAATTGGATGTAAATCGAAACGTAAGGTTCAGGGGTTGGAATAAGAACGTCAGTGTTTAATGAGAGCTTCCTCTTTGTCTAGACCATACCTGTAAGGTGAGACACTTGCCATGCTCTCTTTCCAGTTTCCTTTAAGGTCTACAAGATTGGTTTCGGTATGTCAGAGTCAAGGGGGCACATTGGTGCTTACCAACTCATGAAGAGTTGAGTTAGAGAATCATGGGGAGGGGGGTTTCTGATTTCCCCACAAAGACACATAACCTATGCCATTTCTAGAGTCAAAATCAAATACACAATCAAGTCTTGAAGGAGGACTAAGAACAACATTTTGTCTACTTTTTTTGTATTGGGAGTTACACATAAAGGTTATACAATATACTCTAAGTGATTTTTCTGAAGCTATTGAATTGAACATACCTCAATGTTTTTTTTCTCAAAAAACCAGTTGGTGTAACCTCAATACACATTGTGAATGCTGAGCATCTCAAAGTGTTTGGAGTCTAAATACAAATTCTACCATGTCAAAACATTGCCAGCTTTGGTGAAGTGCTCTGTTTGCGGGAGCTGTTTGCTGATAAGGCTTTCTAAGTACCAGCAGTGCCATCTAAGTACTTAGACATTTGCTTTGTTGTATGCGCATGGAAGCAGTTTGCTCTAAGAATGACTTTTAGTAGGAAGTTCATGTAGAAATAATTTTTGTACAAATATATCTAAATTATTTTACCAAACCTGTAGTGATGATGTTATACCATTAAATTCTTATGTATATATCAAGATTGTTTAATACTTCTTAAATGGCACTCAGAGCTCCTTGACTCTGTTGTAAATTTCCATTAGAGCCACTTTGAGAAATGTCAATAAAATCTGAAAAATCAAACTAATCATATCACTACTTTCTTTTTACCAACTCGAGTCAAGGTAGATGAAGGAACTAATTTTGTCAAAGTAAGTCAACAGTCATTCAAGTTGAAGTTTACTCGGTCGCAAGATAACTTTGACCTAGTCGAATTTCTGGTTAGCTTCCTTAACAAGTTATCTTAAGCTAACTTTTCCGAAAACAATTGTGTAACGAGGTAATATTGAAAGGTGCAGTCAGAGTTAACCTGCCATTCAACTTTCAACCTCCTGTACAACTTCCAATCCTGTTGACAGCCCATCATGGCTTGCCACATTCTTCCTGTGCCATCTCCAATCTCCATAGAACACACAGGGCCTATTTATTTACCTTTTGGGTTACAAATTAGGAACAGCGGGTCGGATCGTTCTATTTTCAGTTTTTCAAAGCATGACCATACATGACGCGATCAGGATGTGTTGTTGTTATGGGGCGGTTGCTGCAACGATCGCTCTCCCGCCGCAAGCGTTGAGATTTCTGATTTCTCAACTCTTCCTTCTTCACAAGGTCATTATGCATTATGTGAAAAAACAGTTATTGTTTCCTTGTCTATTGAGTAAGTGTATATTATCAGACGATGCCATATTGGTTGGTTGGTTGTTTGTGTGGTTTTGTTGATCTTGGGACTGTTGTCATTAGGTCTGTTTCTGAAGGTTTTGTTCTTGGGTCCAGGCTTTATCTTAACAATGACAGCTTGTAATCTTAGTCTTGTCTCGGTCTCCATTTAAATCTCGCTTGGCCTGACATCCACAGAGGCCATTGTCTCAATGCTACGGTTTTGGCCTTGCCTTGCCAACATTTTTTCCAAGACTTGAAGATTATCTCATGAAAAGTACCCTTTGCAACAATAAAATGGGCTTGCTCCTCAAAGATGCCATTCCATTCCTGCTAAAAGATTCTAAGCAAATTCATGTAGCTGCTTGAGCATTTACAAAATGTGTGTTGTTTGTGTCCTGAGCCCAATTTCATAGAGCTGCCTAAGCACAAAACATTGCTTAACAAATTTCTGCAGAGCAAAAATGAGCAGGCCACCAGTCACAAATGGTACACATTACATGGTATTGTGACTGGTAACCTAAGCCTGGTAAGCATAAATGTTTTGTGCTTAGCTAATTGATATGCTGAAATGAGGCCCTATGACATTGGCCCTATTCCCTGTTGATTTCTACTTAACAGAGAAATGTGTTCAACTCTATACAAATGTAGATCTGGTTTTGGAAGTATTAAGACAAAACTCAAAATGCATTTCAATATTAAACATTTGTGAATGAAGTGGAATTTACAGACATGTAGGTAATGGTAGGGGTTAGTACACATTCCTGTCATGTAGTGTATTCATTTCTCTTATTGAAGGAGCTTGTTTTGGCAGAGACACACATCACACACAAACTACACTAGAGTTTCAGATTTATAAATAATTCTGATAGTTTCCAGTATCCCAATAAGCAGTTCCTCAGTGTTTGAACTTCCCCCCCTCCTGGATGGAGTTTAGCAAGTTAATCCAAGCCCTGTATGACTTGACACTTCTCTTTTCTCCCTGCAGCTGATGGATCCTGTTTCCTCTTTAGACCTAAAGAGTCCAATGACTTGCTGGAGTTCACTGGATCAGACTGCGACCCCATTTATTCACTCTGTTGCCATGGTAAAACCCTCTTTACTGCGTGTCGAGACGGAGTCATCAGAAAGTATCAAATTTAGGTAAGGGTGTGTTGGTGTCTTGCAGTTGAGGGGAAGAATTGTGTTTATTTTGCAGGCCAAAATACCCACTGGTAGGGAGTGTAGCCTATTCATTGCTGCCCTTTGTACATTGTTGGCACTTGACCATTTTGGCCATAAATTGTTTACATCACTGCCACTTGTACATTTTGGCCACTTTACCATTTTGGCCATTTAATTTTGTACGTCGCTGCCACTTGTACATCGTGTTTTCTCCACTTAGCACAATGGTTTATTTGTACACTGGGCCATGCGACAAGATTGGCATCTTTTTCAATACATTTCCCAGCTTGTAAACACTATGTGTATGTTTCAAGAGTGAGGTCTCAAGAAAACGGTATAGCAGTTAAAAGAACACATGTAAGACCTCCAGGCTGTCATCTGTCAGATGACTTTTTTTGGTGGGGATAACAAAACCTTGTTTTCTCCTTTCAGATAAAAGCTTCTCCAACGAATACGTGAATAAAAATGTTGAAAACTGAAGAAATCTTATCACAGAGTATCCCCTCTTTAGTGTTACTTTGAAGTCAGAATTTGTACAACTTCCTACGTAAATCCGCTGTCCATCAGCAAACTCTAGAGGGACTGACATACAAGGTCTCGTTAAGTAATTTCCGCTTTTGAGATAATTTACCATGGCGTTCATGACATTAGCGCTGACATTTTGGTGACCCGCCAAGCCCTTACTTGATTACGCATACTTGAGTCGTTACCCTCCTCATGATCGTCAAGGTTTTTTGTTTCACTATTTTGTTTTATATTTTCATTCTTCCTCTAGTTGATATATACCCGTGGACGCATCACATGATGTAAGCTAGAAATACCCCAAATAATAATGTCGAGGCCATGCGTGAGACTGGAGGATTTATTTATAGGTAGATGAGAATCGAGAGGGGAAATTGGTGTAATTTTTCTATTTTGTTCGCTAGTTTTTATGGATGTAAGTAGGGCAGGGCATATCGATAATGCAGTGCACACTGCTTCAAGTTGCTACGTTGTGGTTTAGAGACTATTTCCCTGTCCATTTTTAAGTTTTTTTTTTTATGGTGCTTCTTTTTGTTTAGATTTTAGTGGGGTTCGTTCTAGACAGTTGTGCATATCAAGGAGGGGGAGGGGCTTACATGGCTATAGTGGCTTTGCAGATCAAGATTTTAAAACAATATGTATTGCATTATTTCTGTTTGTTTCCCTTTAAAATCCATATGTAAGACATTGCTTTTGCATGCTCACATCCCCTGCTTGATTTATCAGCCTTGGTTGTAGAAACATTTTACTACCTATGGTTGGATTTGTTACTTGAGCCTTTTTAATGGCGGGAAAGTATGTTCATACCACCCACTGGTCTCATTATGAACGACACTGGTGGAAAAGTTAGTCACAATTTATTTTTGATACAAGTTATCAAACTCTCCTTAGAAAGAAATGATCAAGTGTCAACTACAAAAGATTATTCGTTTTAATTGAGTTATTTTTTAAATATGTGTTTCTACCCATGATTTGAGATTCACAGTTTGGTACCTTGCCCTCCTCAAGAATTATACACTGCAGGACAGTGTAAAAGGAGAGATAGTCAGCATCCATTAAAGTTATTTTCTTTGACACCTTGTCATTTTTTGAAGAGCTGTTTCCTAAGTTACTTAGTACAGCTGTCAGAACAAACCCAGTCCTCTTGTAGTGTTCCACAATAAAACTCAGAGAGAATTTCCCACTTTACACTATAAATTTATTGTTTAAAAACATTCAGGAATTTATAGCAATAACTTCCACAATTAATTAGGTCTCAATGTACATTGTGACAAAATGCTGATAAATCAAGGCTTAAAGTGGTGGGGTGATTGAAAACATAAAGGAATTATAGAAAGAATGATGTAACATCAAGCAAAAACAAAAGGGAAAGTTCAAGAGACTGATATATGCTCAAAAAATGGCCAAACAAAACAACATTATTCTCCAAGAAAGAGTGCGAAGGCAATTCCATATCAAGCAATAAAATTAAGCGATACATAATACCTGAAGTTCAAGAGACTGATATATTCTCAAAAAATGGCCAAAGGAAACAACATTATTCTTCAAGAAAGAGTGCAGAGGCAATTCCATATCAAGCAATAAAATTAAGCGATACATAACACCTGAGACAAGTAGAAAAACACAAATGATTAATACAATTTGTTGGTTCTTATTGTTGGCAACAGTACAATGAAATGAATTGATAGTTTCACCAGTGTGTCGTGATTTCTATAATCATCGATGATAATTTATACATTTTCACATTGTATTGAAAGTGACTCAACTTCTGATTTTTCTAATTTGCTTTTCTTATTACCAATGCAAAATAAACGCGATGCATTCACCGCACTTTCTATTATCTAGTTTTATACTTAAAGAGAAAACAGATAGAAATCGAAATAATTTGATGCTGTAAAGCACCTGCAGCCATTATGGCCCAAGTGCAATCTGATGTCGACTCAAATTATAGGCTCATTCATCCACGCTGATGATTCCAACAATATAATGCTCGATAAATTTGCCGTTACACTGTGCTCCTGGTCACTGACCTCCGAGATGAGATCTTACTAAGCGAACTGTCTTACCCCGCAACAACAACTCTTTCAGCGTATATTTCTTTCCCTATCACTTTGAAGATGACCTTGATGTTGGCATTGTCTTGGGCTGTTTCATGTTCCATCAATGGATCTACATGAAACGGTGGTTGTGTTTGTTGGTGAAGAGGGGGGTGACCGACATGATGGTGTTATTGCCCTAAGACACATAAGTGAGATGTATATTCTACTTCATTGTGGGAAACGATGGCAGTATGGTTTTGAAATAATGCACACTCTGAGAATATCAAGTGGTAGATTCTACCCATTTGAAGAGGGTGAACAAACGCATCACTTTCTTCAGATCAAGGGTATCTACACAAACCAACAAAATGTCTACTTTATTCAACCAACTCATCCCAGGAGAACTGTTCATGTTGATCCCATATCAAAATATATTTTAGGGACTTTCAGCCTGGTTTGGGGCAACTGTTCTTGGATGACTCTCCACCCAAACAAAGTGGACGATAAATATTTTGTTTCATAGTAATTCATATAATGGAACAAGGCGTTTAACCAAATTAGTTCTGCTGTGACAATTTTTAAAATGGCAAAAAAATATTTATACAATTTTTAAATTTGCCATTGTGAAAGCTTAAAATGGTCCACAATCCTGTCCTTCACCAAAGTATCTTTATTTAGTCCTGAGGAAGTTTATTTAGAATGGATGTCATATTTTCCTGAGAAAATGCAGAGGATGAATGAACTCTTCCTTCAATATTTGATGGCTTTTCCTTTGAATGACATTTCTCAGTTTGCGGCCTTGATAAATCTCTGGATGAGACAGTAAGTGACTGTGTGTGTGTATGAGATTGAGAAGATGTCAACGTCTTAAAGAGGTCCTTTGGGAAGAGTACTTTAAACTGACAGTAAACCTTCCTCCTTTTCCTCCCCCCCCCCCCACGCTCCCTCTCTAGTGACAATCAAAACAAAAATGTTCTGAAGCTGTATTTAAGCAAACCAGTCATAGCTTAATAGTGATGTTTTATTGATACAAAATTGATGACGAATTTTACTTGAGCCTCATCTTATGGATAGTAAGTATAAAACTTTGATCAAAATAGTTTCAAAGAATAGTTAGTGGCCTGATGTTTCGGCCCTTGCAGAGTCTTTCTCGAAGGCTAAATGAACAGGTGTACTGTTGTAACAGAAGCAGTCAAGTGGAAATGTATCAAAGAGCAGAACAAGCAAGGGATGGAACAATGAAGAGGGTGACAAGGGGGAGGGGTGGAGGGAAGGGACTAGTTTATTCCATAGGGCCTTTTGGTTGGTAAGCCGTTTGTCTTATTTTATTTTCTAAAAATACTTTTGAAGGTTATTTGACAATCGGTTGTTCAACTCTGAAAAATGATTCAAGTGTTGCATACGGAATGTGCAAATATAATACTATGCCACCATGCTGCTTACAAAAATACAAGGAAGTGTATGCACAAATGATTTGAGATTCCCTATGTTATAGCCTGCACTATAGTTATAGTTTCACAAAATAGATTTAATGTAACTGTAAACCTACAGTTCCAACACACTCTTGTTTTACTGAATAATGAAACATTAATGTGCTAAACTAACATTAGAACCAGTCATGGTTTAACGGTGGTGATTTGAATGTCACCTCATGTACACTTATATAGAGTAGCTTTGAGGGTACCAGGATGTTTCCTGACATCAGGCCTGAAATTTTATTTTGGAAAAAAACATTTATGTCTGAAAGGCTTGAAGTCTGCAAGAAAATTTTGAAGGGGCACCAAGGCCAAACCCAGGCCAACAAAGGCCTCTGTGGGCGCTATGTAAATTCAGGTTTGCTGCCGATGAACGCAACCCCTTCTCCCTACCCAGACCTGTTTCTCAACTGACTCTTATGTCATGGGGTATTAATTAGAAAAAAAGAAGTGCAAATGGGTAAAGAGCAGTATTGCCCAGCCCCTAACCCTGCCCACTTTTTGCCATTTTGGAAAAAATTGTAATTTTGCAGTATGGATACAATATAAATGACACCAGAATTCCAAGGAGTGGTCAGTGGACTTGAGAGAGGAGTGGTCAGTGGACTTGAGAGAGGAGGGGTCAGTGGACTTGAGGGAGGAGTGGTCAGTGGACTTGAGAGAGGAGTGGTCAGTGGACTTGAGAGAGGAGTGGTCAGTGGACTTGAGGGAGGAGTG
>CM021535.1:1638691-1650164 GCA_010994315.2 Pisaster ochraceus
CTGGGTACTTTGGTTCAACAAATTTCTTTTGTAAAATCATATGTCAAAAATTCTCATTGAGTTCCCCGGGTTTTTAATAACAAGTTATTTTACTTTGGCAATATTATCTGGATACAAATTAAGCCACTTTGGGACTTAACCGCTAATTTGAGATTGTGTATAAGACATGTCAATCTTTTTAGCTTTCCTGCAAAATGGAGAATAATATAAATATTTTTTCCTCAGTAATTCGTGTCCATATAGGAATTATACACGTTGGAAATGATATGAAGAAATTGTCAACCCAGGGTAGAAATAGCTCAACCCGTAGGGGACTTTGATATAAACGTCAAATGAATACACCTGGTATTACAGAAGACAGTAATTTATGCTCCATGCTCCCCGAACTCTGCATGTAGGCCACTTCAACGGCGAATGGCCACATTAGCGTGTCGATGAAAAGAGCCGTGGGGGTTAGATGACCGAGTTTCGGGGGCAATGTTCACGGATTCGCGCTGTGCTTGCTCCGCGTGGCGTTTTCCAAACAAAGAGCGTCATGTTACAGAGAGAGAAAAAAATGCAGGGTAAATAATAATTTATTCCTTATATTTAAACCAAAAACCCAACTCTACCCTTGAATTTTTTCATGTGTGAATAATTTTTAATAAGGATTTTATAAGCATCGCCTACTTTCTTTAGAATTGTATTCTCTGTGTCGATCGTACACAGTATCCAAACAGTGACTTAGTCCGCGGTCTTAATATAATTCAATCAATTAGTTTGAACTTTACGTCATTAAGAATGGCTTCTAATGAATCGTTTTCACGTTTCCTTAGTTTAGATTTAGAATCTTTTTTGTATTTATAATTATTAGTAGTTTAGGCCTTACTCTACATTCTTTCGCTCAATTTATTTTTATAAAACACAATACTTCAAAGGTTATGTGCTTTGTAATTTGTATTCTTTTGTAATGTAGCTATATTGTCACCTGTAAATCTTATGTATGCCCAAATAATTGTTTTACTTTTTTTTTCTCAGGCCTGTGTCTTGTTGTTGTTGTTGCTGCTGCTGTTTTTGTTGTTATTGCTGTTGTTGTTGCTGCTGCTGTTTTTGTTGTTATTGCTGTTGTTGTTGTTGTTGTTGTTGCTGCTGTTGCTGTTGCTGCTGCTGCTGCTGCTGCTGCTGCTGTTGCTGGTGTTGTTGTTGTTGTTGAAGTCATGTTCCGTTGATTATAAACAGCGCACACAAAATGTATAACTCATGTATGATACAAACTATTTTATCCTACATAGATGTTCCCCAATAATGTATTTTGTTATTATAAGAAATCGCGTGGGTAAGTTTCATTTTCATTCTAATATCCGTGGGCGAAAAAGTCAACCTCGAAACACTTTTCCACCCCCCCCTCCACCCCACACACAATATCACCACTTTGAGTGGGCGAGACGCGTTTCATAAAATCCACGCTCTTGTTTTTCCCACACAGAAACGTCCTCGTGAATTCTTGAGAAAACTGACTTTATAATATTAAGATATTTCGAAGTATGGATGCTCCAAAATGTGAATTCGACACATCGTCCTAAAAGACTCCCTCCCCTCCCAATAATTAGAAAGAACAAGTTGGGGAGAAGCTTTGCATGAGATTACCTGATAATTTGAAAGGATCTGCTTGAACAGATTTAGTCAAATTAAGGTATTTATTCAACGGTAATTGTTTGTCGTTTTGTTCTTATTGATTTAACCACTCAGTAACGTTGTTATACTTCGGTTGTGATATGAAGTTTAGACTGATGCCTAAATTTAACATCTCACCTATTATTGTACTGACTTACATATAGATCAACTAGTTATAAATATCAGTCATGATATTGTTTTGTTCGAGCTTTCTTCGTCATTAGGTTTGTTGAAAGATAGCTGTATTGACGTTTATACGATGATGCATACACTGGATCTGTTTGAAGTGGGAAAACAAGTTGCATATCTGTGTTTTTCAATACATATTTTTAATAAATACATAAGATCTATAGGTATGTTCAATAACCATTTCCATGCCAATTGTATATGATTGTATAGCGGAACGCTTCAAAGGTTATTTGGTGTGTATTTATTGAAGCTATATTACGTCAATGTTGCATATTCACTGTAAACAATTTGAGTTGATGTATTAATACTGACACCGTAATATCAGGGTGTTTCAGCAACCGTGCAAGATGAAGAATGTATACTCTCATGACATTTACGTCTCTTGAGTTATTCCGTGACGTAAAAAACTCGACGTTTCGATCGCTAGTAATCAGATCTTCAAGAACATTTAATATCACTTTTATAAACTTTCATGAAAATCTGAATTGTGCTTGGGGCTCACTGATACAGTGCTCTCAGTTTCAAGGAAATAAATGGCAAGCAAAATACATGTGTCCCGGAATACGTTGTCATTGGTTCCTGTTTGTCCCTAAATGGGAGCAGCTTTTGTCATTGTACCTCCACGTGTTTGTTACATGATACTTTTCTAGATAAACCCAAGACCTGAGTTTACGCATGCTTCCTGGTACCTTTTTTTTTACCTTTCCCTCGAAAATGAAAGACACATCAGGGGTATAGAGGTCTTTAAAAATATATATTATCAGTATTTATTTGAGATGTTGCTTTATCTGATGTCGGTGTATGTAACAATCCGCTCTGACAGGTGTTTCAAGGTTTCCATTTGCTTTTATCTCACAGAAAAGAATAGGGTTATAGGGAAAACTATTCTTCAAAAACATTTCCTTATTTATGATTTTCATATTATTCAAAAGCTTCAAATCTTTTTCAGAACAACTTGACACCAACTGTTGGCTGAACACCAGGAAAACGTATAGTGTTGTGGTAAGACTGTCACTGCTTTGATCATAGTGATCTTGTAAAACAGTGAATTGGGAATTATTTGAACAAAATACACATTTCAAAATACACATTCTTTAAGTGTGCGTGCTGTATAGGCCTGGCTAGAATTTTCTTCTCCTCGTGCTCGTCATCGAATAGTTACAACCTTCTTACTGGAAATTAGCCGCGGGATACCGGGGGTTTTGGACGCTTTTGACGGCAGAGGTGCTCGGAAGTGAAAGTGAGAAAGTTCCCCGAGGGTCGGGAAGTAGAGATGTATTAAAATGACTTGTACACGGGGATATCTATATTCATTGGGCTTGTTATGAGGTGAGAGCTTGTTGGATTTATACATTATCCTTATTCCCAATATTGACACGTCTAGAAATGAACAGGTTAATTTATAGACTATGTACCTTGGTGTATTATAATCCATTGTGATGTCCTCTCCACGTGGCTTAAACAAGTTAACAGTAGGCATTGTATTACATATTTGTCTTAAAGAAGTGTGACATTTTTGATATTTTTCCAGTTTGTGAAACATTCTCTTGCATAAATCCTAAATGTTGTTTGCGTATAAGTGTAACACAACAGTATGTGCAGATTTCTGGATAAAAATAACGTCATTCGTGCTTCATTACGAACTTAATAATATTCAGATTGACTATAAATAATAATGTTTATGTAAAGTAACAAATATAACTGCACCCACTGTTAGTTTACCCGGTTGCGAGTTCTATCTTGATCTTGACCCAGGGGTTACTGTTGCTAAACCTGGGTTTGGATTTCTGGTATATAGGATTATTCCCGGGCTGGACCCAGACCATTTCCAAAGTTTGATTCAGAACACATTTTTTAGACTTAATGTTACAGAGCTGCAAACTCTCCCTAATTCTACATAAAGTTCCTTGAAAATAAATCAATCTTTTCATACTCTGATGAACTAATTTGAAAATCTCCCTGATTATGGGAACTTTTTCCATATTTACGTTGAATGTATTTCTAAATATCTCCCAGATTGGTGTACGAAAATCTCCATGATTGCAAGATGCAAATGTTGGCAGCTCTTATGTCGATCACTTTGGGAATGGGTTCGATTCCCAACTGAAGATTGTGTTCCTGGACTTGGTTGAGTTTTCCACTCCGTAATCGTTTTTTTTTTTTTCTTTCTTTCTTTCTTTTCTTTCTTTCTTTTTTTCTTTCTTATCCAGTATTTCCTATAGACAGAGTGGTATTTTTTTCTTTCTCCTAGTCCTTTGTTCAAAGGTTTCAACAGGCCTAAAGCGTTACAGTGCTATGGGTACTTTTTGAGATTTCAGCGGCTCCTCCGTTACCGGAGACAGCGAGAGATAAAGATAAACAAAATTAAATGAATAACAGACAAATTGCAATTATTTTATTTCATTTATTGCAGCCATTTCTTCGTCACAGTCTGCGACATATGAATCGTAATTACACCCTAAACATTTCGTGCTGAGAATACAACTTTATAGATTCGCCTTCATTCCGGGCCCTCTTTTGAGTCCATTTTTACTGCATTGATTGATCAAAGGGCGGCTCTCTTTGAAACGACATCATGCCTATTGTGTTCATGATTTAGCCCAATTGTGCATGGTCAATTAACGAGTAACTTATACAGACCATTCATATTGAATTGTTATAAATGTTTCAGTCGGCGTCTGGCACGTGCCTATTGCTGCAATAACCCAACGACCAATTACTGCACACAGCAATTACTATCAGATCGGGGGTTATAAAGACAGACGATTTCCTCGATGAATATATAGCTCTGCCCTTAAATTGAAGGTTTGGTAATACATTTCAGGAGTTGTGGTGTACTTAGTTTTGTTAACAGGTGGAGTAAAGAGTCGATGGAAAGAAGATAGGATTTCTTCTTTTTATGTTGGTGTTGTTTTAGTTTGCCCTGAGATCAAGTCATGGATGTAAGGCTTTACCTTTATTCCTTCTTCTCCTCCACCTCACCCGTGCCATCTACACCTTCCCAGAATTCTGAAAGGAGATGGA
Organism: Pisaster ochraceus; assembly: GCA_010994315.2. Taxonomy (NCBI): domain Eukaryota; kingdom Metazoa; phylum Echinodermata; class Asteroidea; order Forcipulatida; family Asteriidae; genus Pisaster; species Pisaster ochraceus. The sequence continues at coordinate 1,643,558 of CM021535.1, forward strand.
GATACCTGTGACACACCAGGGCCCAATTTCATAGAGCTGCTTAAGCAGAGAATATTGCTTTAAAATTTGCTGCTAAGCAAAACGAAGCAGGATACCAGTCAAAGATTGTACTTGTGACATGCCATTTTGGCTGGTAACTTTATTCTGGAAAGCATACTTTTGTTGTGGTATAGCTACTTTTTGTGATTAAGCAGCTCTCTGAATTTGATTTTTATCCGAATATAGTTCATTGATTTGCTCACTGAAATTTGAAGGCAAACCGCGGGAAAGTTTTGGCAACACCACTACTTCAAACCTTATACGAACACAACCCGTTCTTTGTTTGTACAGAAATTGTAATTATTAAACCGCAGCACAATGGAAAAAAATTTCTTCATTGTGTTGCGGGAACATCTGCCAGCTTTATCTTACTCTCTGTAGATGATTAGTTTATGAAATAATAACTGTATACAAAATAGAATCCCGGATACATAGCCAAAAGGTCAGGTGGGAATTGGAGTGATTGAACTGCTAGGTAGTAGTGCATATATTCCGTTAAATTGATTTATGTTGGGTCTAATCGTTGACAATTCGTTCAACTCAATTAGTAGTTTGGTTAAAGGATGTTCAATTAAAAAAAGCCTGTTTCATTGTAGATTTTGTACCATCAAGTCTACCCCTTCCATTACTTCATTACCAAAATTAATCAGTCGCAATGGTCATGTGATGTCACATTAGTTTGAAATAGTTTATTCATCATAAAACGGAGAGGGCACATCGCTGTTTGAATTCCGGGGGATGATAGTCTTATCACTATCTAGCTATGACTCTGCCGTGTAATTGCCCAAAAGCACCACCCACTGGAAAAGTACCGTCTTAACACCAATATGAGTGATTCAGCTGATGACAAGTTGGCTCCGCCTACCATCGAACTTCTGTCCAATCGTAATCAGCCGTACACGTAATCTTTCCTGCGTGCGCGTGATTAGGCTCCGCCCACCTAATGTTATTTGCCTTGTATAGTACACCACTGTCTAAGTGACATACAAGTCATTGGCAATTGAAGAAGCACCGCCCATTAAGTAACTTCCATCCAATCACCTTGATTGTGACAGGTGCGCGGGCTGTATTAAGAAGCATTGAAAGGCTGCAATGGTTTCATGCTCAGACAAAATAACGTCATTAGATGACGTGTGACAACAACCTTCACACGGGCCAACATTGGATAAGACACGATGTGACTTACCTTTATATTTTAGCTGTTTTTGCAAGGAGTGTTGCCCTTTTATTAAGTTCCGTTTTATCGTTTCTTCATATGCCTCTTATCAATTTATGTTCCAGACATTTGAAAATGAGAACTGGCAATGTTTATCGTTATGATTTCTTATTGTAAAGTATTGCTCACAACGGGTGGAGGAAAAGGGGGAGATTCCTATGTTAAACGTTCATACAATGTTGTCCGGTACAAGGGGTAGGGCGGGGTATGGGGCGAGGGTATGGGTGGGAAGTTGGTACACCTTCAACTTTCATGCACTATTTGTATCTTTTGTGCTCTATTTTTCTTGGCTCCTCTGATAGACAAACACCAAGCACACACCCTGAGCAATCTCCATGTAGGAAGGTGTCGGTATCGCGGGGGCTCTGCACTCGCCAGCGTGCACTAGTGCCGACCTTCACGGGTAACCAACCGATGTTCACTTTACGCACCGTTGCCTCATCGAGTGATCAGTTCGTTTTGTTTTGTCCCCCCATTCGTCCTTCTATGTTGGCAACCGACGGCTGTCGAATGTAGTGAAGTCAGGCACAATAAATTGGATTGAAGCTGTTGTAAAGCTCTTCTTGCGGCGTGGTTATTTTCGTGTCTCCTGAGACATGTAGAATGTTGTAAAAGAAAAGCAAATTGAACAGAGACCTGAAATATGTTCAGGTTTAAAAGAGGCTTTCCATGATCAGAGAAACCGTGTATGATATAAACCGGAGATTGAAATACAACAAGCATCAGCATCTTAATATTAAATGTTGTTTTAGATCTAAGGATTGGGACTTGTTATAGAATAGTCATCTTGTCTTTGTTAACCAAAAGAAAAACGTTAGAGGCGCCAATCGACCTCGATTAGGCCGAATCCACCCTGTTTTCTCCGTTATGAACGATACTGAGACTAGAAGAAGGGACAGTAGCCTGGCCCCTTTTCCATATACTTTATCCAGGGTTTGTGACAAGATTTTTTTGACTAATTTAATGGTTGTCAACGTTCTACCCCGTGAAGAGGAGAACATGATTTAGATTGAGAGGGGGGATATACATTGGGGATCTTGGAATGCAGTATTTGGCTTGGTCCGAGATGGGATTCCTAGGATCCCATCTTGACGGGGTATGAACCCAGCTCCACTGACGTGAAAGCACCACAACTCCAGATGGATCTTCATGGAACAGTCGTCGTACGCCGACGAATGAGCGAATCAGTTCTCATCGAGCGGACTCCAGCGTGGTTCGCCTTGGCGGCACGGCACATTGTCGACGAACACGGATTTCCATCAGTGCCCGGCCCGATTCCAGGGTCACCAGCGAGGCACAAGTATCGACAACCAAGCCAGGTCGCCAAAGTACAGGCAATGGTTCGTTAACCTCACTGGAGAGGCTAGGAGGAGAACAGTCTGGTTGTACAGGCTATGGTCTAGTCTTTAACTCCTCGTGAGCCTGTCATCTACGGCCCCTTTTCGAAACTGCTGCTTTTGGTTTGGGCTCCGGCTTAGGCTCTGTCAGTTATTTTGAAAACGTGCTTTTAGTACGATGCTTCAAACGGGCGTGCGGAGCCCAAGCCCACAAGCCCAACCCGTGGCTTCGAAAAGGGCCTATTTTTGTAATTTCTTTTCTAGACAGCTTTGAGTGAGATCACTTGGATGGAATTTGGCTGATGTGGTCTGAGTTCACCTCTGCTGACCAGTGTCCTGCATCACGTCAGGCTCGAAAACACAATATTAAGCATCACTTTTTTATCTTTCACGGAAATTATTTTAATTTTATTTTCCTCCAAACCCCGCACTCTTGAATAAATATAACCAATGACCTAATGGTCTAATGATTTATCAAATTAAGGAACGTTTCTTCAGAATTGATCAAATTCAACCTTCCACGTGAATTATTTCCGAGCACATTTATCTAGTGCTGTACTTGGGACATAGGGGCCCTACCCAGTTGTATTTCATGTATATAGAATGATGTTTTGGAATCTTAGTTAAAAGCCTAACAAATCCATGGGTCAACGGTACAAGACCAATTGTAAAATCGAGATGGAGAGCTTGCTTCTTGCCACGCCCATTGTACAATGGGATTATACCCATCGTAGCGATTGAGCGGCTATCATCTAAGCCTCTCACGTTCATGACGCATTCACACGTTCCTCTGAGCGGCTGCAGCCATACCGTCCATGGACAGGGCTTTTCACACGTGTAGACACATCTCAAATAGATCACGCGCGAATTGACGTGGTTACAAAGTGCTGGACAGTTGGACGAACACAAAGACCGCTTCGCGCCGTTTTTACGAGCAAACTAATCAAACAGCGTCCACTGGTGTTAAAAACATTCTCTTGGGCTATGCTTTGTTTTTTACTCCTTGTTGGTTTGGTTTGTTTGCGCAATTTTGATTTGTGACAAGAGACTAAAGAAATGTATCTTCTGTGCTTTATTCTTGCGCGTCCCAAGGACATCAAACTGCGTGAAGAAAATCTGATGGCATTGATGCCAAATCTGACAAATTGGCAACCTTGCCACAACCTCTCGAGCGAGAGACTAACAGATCGTAAAACCTTAAACTTGCACTCTTTCAACGAGGTGCAAGGATAGAAGGGATCTGTTGCTGAATCACTGAAGTTCATTGAAAATATTAGCCTATTTTTAAACATTATTCTTAGCCATGTTAAAGACGAAGCTACGGTTTGTCTTCGTAAGGTCTAGCGTAATACCAGCTCTGTCCATTTAACCGTTACACCTGGGCATCGCGTGGAGCACTTCGAGGTGTGCCGTGCCTGCTTTGCACTTGGCTTGAAACTACGTCACATATACGAAGGTTACATTTTCCTGATCGTCAGTAGCTTCAAGGCCTCATCATCATATATCTTAAAAGTTTGGGAACGATCTTTTCCTGGATTTTCCTGGTTGCAGAAATAATGGGTTATCCTTTGGGCGATATTACTCACGATGTATAGTTTGGTCCATTGTCAATTGTTCCCTGTGTATTTTTATTTGGATATTTGTTAAGGCTTCCTGCGCTATTCGTAATAACTGATTGCATACCCCCTGCTGACTTTAACATCTTTTTCTGAGTTAGTCGATGCAAAATTCCCAAACCCTCATCGGCCCTGCTGTGAGAGGTGTACCACTTCAATTTAAGACGGATTGACACAAAAAAGTGTATCGAAACAAGAACTGCATTTCTCAAAACAAACAAACAAACACCCCCAACACCCCAACAAACAAACAAACAAAAAACCCAACAAGCCCACAAACAAACACCCCAACAAACAAACACCCCAACAAGCAAGTAAAAAAAATAAGTAATCAAACTAACAAACAAACCTTTACCAATCAATGTAAACACGCCCCCTCCCCGCCTTTATAACAACAACCACCCCACCCGTCTGGTTGTGGTCAAATTGCCGGAAATGTTCCCATAGTGGAAAATGTACAGACGGTGACGTCATGTAGAATTATGACGAATCAGTTGCCTTGTCTTACCACGTTCCCGCCCCTTCGTATCTTCTCATGCGGGGACCGTGTTATGATTAAGTTCCATGTATGTCTTTTACATTCAGTTTTCGTTGTATTTCAGGACGCAATTTCCGAGAAGTTTGACAGGGTATTTTTGATAGATTCCCAAATCGAAACCAGGCACCAGGAGGTACAAAGGCACAAAGGCAATGACGATATAGACGTACTGGTTTAAATATTAACCATTACTTGGCATACGCAAGATTTTGAGACATTCATTCTGTCATATTTCATTTTGGAGAATACTTTGTGTGAGTCCAATGTTTTTAATGTCAACCTGATGGGAATGCAACAAGATTCATTACATAAAAAAACATAAAACATGTCGTCGTCATTTGGTGTTTTCTCAAGAACCTAAGCGTCGAATGGGATTTTATTCTCAAGACATGACGGCCTATACATGATTTTGAAAGTCGATTTGCGACATAGAGGGGCCAGTTTTCTTCAGTCACGTGGCTGCTTGACGCCATTTTCGGTCCAAATGCAGCACAACCTAATGGTCAGACTAATCTGGCACCCTGTTTTCGCCCATGCTTTTTTCAGACACAAAATGTTGTCGCAACTCTCCCAATATACGGCTCTGGTCGATTCTGAACAAACCTGCCACAAAACCTGCCAAACCTGCTAATGTCACTTGGTATCAGCTCGTACAAATAGTATAAGCAGGCTGCAAGGAATAACGGATAAGATGTCATTTCGAATGTAATCCTCGCGTTTCCGTCGATTCTTTTCAAATCGATCAATCGACAGTCATCTTGATTCATAAAATCGATTCTTTTCAGGCACTGTCGGCCAAGTAAATACAACATTGTAATATAAACCCCTAGACCTTGCAGCAGTGATTTTGATTCGATTCTCGGACCCCAACCCTACTTGTACAAATATAGAATATAGGTTCGGTTTGTTTTCCGACCTTGACACACCTCTCGAGTATCGATATAGAGGTTGTGAGGTAACGTAATTGTCACGTTTTTGATGATGAGGCCAACAAACACGAGGTCTGTGTGCACCCCGGGAGAAGCACAGAGTCAATTTAAAATTAGTAATCACTTAAATAAATCTGGCTTTTTAAAGTTCTATGTTTTTCAGGAATTTTTTGGACTTTGTTCTTTGAATTTGTATCCAAAGTTAATAAACAAAAAACCTCTGATAATATTTGCACATTTGTTATGTTAAGTTGGTTCAATTTTTTCAAAGGGAAGATTTGAAATGTAGGCAAAGGTTGTTGTTTGGATTTATCCTACCACAAAACGTTAACAGGGCACACCTTTCCCTTAAATCGGAGAGAAAAATGGTAAAATGTTCGAAAAGATGACAACCTTTAACTTGTTTCCGAGATCCACATCATCATCTTATATCCGTATGTAAAGTCGTATCATAATTATTTTTTATTGAACTACCAATAATGTTGTTTTATACATTTCTGTTAAATGTTAACTTTTTTACGCAGAACAAATTGACACATTGGAAGAGTACATTTGCTTAGACATTCACAACTACATCTTTGTCTGGCTCCCAGTGTGCTATTAAAACAATGATGAATAATGAAACGCAATATACAAAGAGGGCCCAGACTAATGTGCACCCTCTGGTCTCGGTTTTATTCTGTAATGATTTGAATGTGAAAAAAAAGATTGATTAAAACAAAATCACAAGAAAAGATCTTGGAGATATATTTTAAAAACTACTCACTTGTTTTCAGCAACAAACAGAAAAGCTGGGACATGAGGCTCCTTCTAGAGTGGATTTCCCGGTAAAATCAACAACGAACATTCCCGCAAAAAGAACCCAAAACTCAACAAAAAATCAAACAAACAAACCGAGAGAAAGCTGAAAAGTTCATATTGAAGAGTGTTAT
>CM021535.1:1650412-1720221 GCA_010994315.2 Pisaster ochraceus
GGGGGGGGGCTGGGTTACATGAAAAGCTAGTGTCTTGAAATTAACCCAAATGCAATATTTATGACAGTGTGTGGATTACTTTTAATCAGTTATTTTACCTTACGGTGTAGTTCGATTTATTTTGAATTTGACAAGCTGTGACTGCAATTGTTACAAATCCCATATTTGAACTACAAATTCCCATGATTTCGGTACCACTTAACTTCCTCGATTCTTTCCAAATTTGGCAAGTCGAATCAGGAAAAGACCTTGATTGAAAAATGGTGTCATGCTTGTACTCGAACCATGCTTAACAATCATTTGCAATGTAAACGCCAAAAATGCCTATCCTATTTGCTAAGTCTACCACATATGTCATAAGCAATTCAATAAACACAAACACATACTTCCGCATTGTCCTACATTTGTGCTGGTTTCGGGGCCCACGACAATCCACCTGCCAGTAACTTGAACCAATCATTTTCCATAGTGGAAAAATTATTGAAATTAAGCGCGAAGTTCAACCAATCAGCGTGTAGAGTTAAATGGGTCAGGGGTAACGAACTTGAAGCAAGCGCTGCATGCAATTCTATTCATAATAAAGTGAGCACATGTGTATCAGCAGAAACCGTATGTGTGCACTTGAATCACCAAACCTGGAATTTTTCGGCCGGGAAACTCAGCATTTTATACTCCTTTTCCACCTTAGCTGGGACTGCTTACGACAAAATATTTGATACGAAAGGTACATAGGCCGTGCTGGGTATGTATACATATTTAACAAGTTTATAATTGTTGTATTAAATGAAGAAATAGCAGACTACTTTTCAGTTAAAGCGTGTGAGTTTGTGATGTTCAGTCCGCGCGGTAAACGCATTCACGTAAAACGAAGGCCAATGACACGGGCTCGGAGTACAGCATGATGCCGTGTGAAAGCCATTGCACTCGGGTGCTGTGCGCTGGGATGCCGCTCGGCCAATTGTTTGGCATTTGGTTCAGGTTGGGTTCACCCCTTTCTGTATTATCATACCGAAATGAAGTCCAGTTGTCGTGTTGTGTTAACGTTATATTTGCACTTGGTTTGTGCGAAATAAAAAGTACGTATTTTTGTTTTAAAAAGTAGGCAAGTTTAGCAACATTTTTGAAATTCTCCGTATGTTTAATCAATGTCCATGAACCTTGTGTTTTACTGACTCTCGCTTTGTAAAATGTTGCGACTCCCATTTTCACATTTCTTTTTATTTCCCCCGTATATGGGAAGTGTGTTTCCTTAAACTACACTTCTTATTTCTTGAAGCCAAAGTTTGAACTTTCATGGTATATTTGGTGTCGTATCTGACTGAATGAAAGGGAAGATACAGAATCTATTTTGAACTAAATGAAACTGCCGAGCACTACATTGTATTGTACAATCTCAAACTAAAGCATTATACATGACAGTGTCCGTTCACTGGAACATGTGCTTGCAAGTGTATCAACAAAATTCTAATTTACGATTTTTACATGTATTTCTTTGTTAAATCCTTCTAGGCCCTAAATATTTCAAAGCAATTCACAACAAGATACATGTACATATGATTTAAGCATAACTTTGTTTGTGAGAAAGATCAAAATAAAACATAAACATACTGTGTTCTATATTTCTAAAACTATAGCTTTTACATTTATAAGGGGGTATTGTTATTCTTGTAAATTTAAAAATATTAATATAATTATTTCTATTTTAAGAACTAGTGTAGCGGGTGTACTATATAAAATTTAGTTGGAGAACTGCTATACCTTCACCCTACCGACTGAACATGAAAATAACAGTTGGAGCCGTCTATGTAGGCCTACTATCTTCATAAATTTCCCTTCATTAATTATTACTAAAGCTCTAACCAAGGATTTAATTAATGAATGCATTATAACGTGTTACATGTATGTAGGCATGCTGTTTAATTTTTGAAGGTTTAGACATGTGGTTAAGAGACTAGTCATACTAATTAAAGATCACAAAATTTGACAAAATCAACAAAAAATGGTGAACATAACGTGTGAAGATGTACAATAGTTAAATAATTTTAATTTCTGAAGATCTGTTTTTATCAACACTGTCAGTAAGTAAATAAAAGAAAAATGTATTTTGATGAACGAGTTTACAGCATTTTAGAAACAGTGTGTCAGTGTTTGCTTCCATGAATGAATGAATACCAGGCATTGCTATCAGTATTGCTATGCAGTATTCAAAAGCTTGAAGCAAATTATTGTAAGCACAAACACAATAGCTGTGGTTAACCATAGAAAATGGCAAAGAAAGGAAAGCCAAGTAACTGTTCATACTTTCCTGTGGCAATCTTAAAAATCTTTGATATGTGTAGTGTTGATTAAGATTTACAGTGCTAAAGAACCTGGTGGAAAATTGATGAACTTTGCAGACGGAAAATGTTGCACATATAACCTGTGGACAGACAGTGTTTGTCTTCAGAATGAAGACATATTGGTGATGGTGATTAGTTTGATGTGATGTGTGCTAAGTACTAACCATTAAATAATTATTACAGTTTGTTATCCATCAAAGAAAGTTACCTATTTTAGTTGTTGAGATTTACAAAGAAAAGTCAAAAAATTTCCTTTAAATTTGTACAGCCCACTTCTTGATAAAACACAATGAGAAAGTGCGTGGGAGTAAGGTTTGGTCAATCCAGGGTTGGCTGGTGGGGCAAAGTGGTCAGGACTTATCACCTTAAGTAGTGATTTAGCAATGTTAAACACCATTATGTAACATTCCACCCACAGACACTGCAGAGTGTTGATCTGTGGCTTGTAGTAAGTGGTTATGCCTTCTAGGTATTGACCAAATTACTGGAAATCAATTCATCCCTTGACCACCAAGGTCACATCAATGCTATCATTGGGTTTTATAGTTGTGTGTTATTAATCGGTCAATACTGGTACCTGTGAAGTGGGTCTGGTCAGTCAATTCAATCAGCCAGTCTGTTCAAGCGAAGGTGTTCATTTATGTCTCACACTACATTGGTATTTTATTGCTTTAAACTGTTAGTGCAGTATTTGGCATAAAATATTGTCAAAAACAACCACTGTGAAAAGAATGGCAGCTGTTTGATTTAAGATTTTTACATTAAAACACCAAACTGGAGACTAATTCTCTGTGTTTTTTTTGTGCGGCATTTTTTTTTTAGTGTTCTGATGAAGGGACCAGGGAATTCTCTCACAATGCCAAATTGCATTACAAGATATTGACCATAAAAATAACAACTTTTCATATAAATTACAGCATGTAAATTTTACATGTAGAGTTCTATTGATCATTGGAGGATGAACAAATTCCACATCAGTTTGTTTTGTTGTTCACATAATCAGCATTTTCCTGAAATGACAAATCTGCCCCACAGCCACAATTCCATGTTTTGAGAAAACATATTTTGTTTCAAACTGCTGTTTTGGAGACTGCTTACCGTACTATCTTTAACGGTTTACTACCAAAATAAAGTTAAATTCTTCAATCTAACAGAACTTTAAATATTTTTCATTCTTGCAACTTTGTAATAAATAAACTTATTGTCGCTTCTTGCATGAACAAGACCTGCCTGCAGAGAGTACTGCTGTATACACTACAATTCATGTAGGGGGTTTGTCACATTGTGAAAACGCAAAATTCATACAGCGCTTTTTTGGCACTATGCCAGTACTGTGTATTTCAATGTATAAGGTAGCGAATCAAAACTCCTGACTTCTTGAAAACACAAAACTCATAACACCGATGAATTTATGCAGAATGTTCACATACAATTCTTATTTTATTTTGACACTTGACAAACTTGTCACTTTCTGAAAAAAGTGACTATCAGTGACGATATATTCACAAAAAATGTGCACAACAAAAACAATTTATTATTTGCTTGTGTATGGAGAATGTGCTCATTATGGAGAATTCAATGTCATTATTTATTGGACTATTAAGTGTACCTTTTTGAATTATATATTAATTGCATTCGATGGAGACAAGCATTGCATAACAAATGTGTTTGGTTTGACAGATGTAGTTCTTTTGATGTACGTAGAAGGGTTTGCTAATGACGTCACAAACACTCCTTTTTTTACAAAGTACACAAAGTCTCTGTCAACATACTTCACTATTTTTAGTTTTCAGACTGTCACTGTAATCCATGAGAGTAACACATCTTTTTGCAAAAACTGTTGCCTCTTCTTCTGTGAGTTTTACAGTTTCCTTTTCGGGGTATACATTTCATTTCAGTCACCAATGTAATTAGATTGCTTTGATGGAAAATAGGAACTCATTGTGGAGGATACTTTATAGGCAGATGAAAATGAAGGTTCAGAGTGCCTCAGGAAAGGTGATAGCCTTTTTATAGGACAAAGATGGGAAAATGTATACAAAAAAAGAAATTGCTTAATCTTTGTGTTCCATCAGTCAGAAACTACTTTTGACTTCAGATTGGTGTTTTGCACTCTGCCTGTTTTGGGGCTTAAAGTATACAGAAGCAAACAATCCCTTTAAATTTGACCACTGTTTGTTTCCAGATGTGCAATTCCCAATCTTTAAATTCTAGGCCTTGCAGTAAACGATTCATCAATTTTGCGACATTAAAATTTAATGCATGGTGTTTGCCATGAAAGAAAGCACAGTACTTCTACTCTGGGGCTTTTGTGAAAATGTGTGTATTGTTGACATTGTTTATAGATCTTGGGTTCTTTTTTACCTTTTTCAGTAAAGGATTAGGTTCTGGCGCCACCTCAACTATAGTTACCTTGATTATTTTTGACTGAAACCATGCATAATTAACCATGCGTTGATATTGTTATTAACTGAATATGTCCTTGAATAACAAAGAATAAGTGTACATTATTTTAGCACTGTTCTGGTTCACTGAGAAGTTGACTGGGGAATGTATTGGTTACATTCTTGGAAAAGATGTGTATGTTGTGAAAGTGGAATTTTGCATAATTATTTCAGAGTGTTTTTCTTGAAATTATAATAAGTTTTACAAATTTGTATATGTAAACATTTTAATGTATACCTTACCCGAGTATTGTTTTTTAAATTTTTATTTGATTGAATGTTGATAGGTTAATTGTTTACAAATACAAAAATCAATGTGTCACTGCAACATTCGACTGAGGAGTTTAGGTTTGTAGGTCTGGGGTCAAAGGAAACCCAGGTAATTTAATGTAGGTAAGGAATGAAAACCCAATTATCATGTATTGTTCTGGTAGGTAGGGGACCCAGGGTCAACTAACAAAAGAAAAGTCAGGGGATTATCAGTAGGGCAGTGAAGTCTACACTCGGGTGCATTAGTTTGTGAAGCCAAAACACATTGCAACAATTTGTGAAGTTGACACACCCATTTCTATGGGTATTAATGCTTCAGGAAGTTTGGGGAATAAGAACAGAACAGACATTGAATTCGTGTCATTTGTCTTTTCCTGCATGCCCTTGACATAATTTTATTTTTAAGTGTATGATTTCATTATAGAGGTTCTCTTTTAGGACAGTACAAAAACATTCCTGCTGCTTCAAGATTCAAATACTGTAGTACATTTATAGGCACGCTTCAGCATTTCCATTTTTTCACCATCTGCACTGTATTGTCGCTCCAAATCATGGGATTTCACAGTTAGGAAAGCTAGGCCTACGTGTATCGCATGATTGAAACAAGAGGAGTGCTCAGTGATGTAAGTGAATGATAAAGGAGTGCATTGTTCAGCATTCACTTTTCTGTTAAACAATAATTCAAAGGGTGCACTGTTCAGCACTTTGTTAATTAATTCAAATGAGTAAAGGAATGCATTGTTCAGCATTCAATTAATTTGCATTATACAATTAACAAATTAACAAACAAGTTGCAAAAAAGGATCTTCCGTATGTTTATTGCGGCCGACAGCAATACCTCTTGTGATGGCATTTTCATAATTTGTTGTTCTAGTATATTTTTTTGCCAATGGGTAGGAAAATAATTTTGTCACAAGCCAATGCTGTAGATATTCTCATGTCATTCTATTCAGTCAGTGATTTTGATATTTGTTTTTCAGGTCAAAATATTTCCAGGGACTAACTGGGTGGTGCATCAAAGGGCGATGGCACCAATGCAAAGTAAATCCACAACACAATCCACCGATTCCTCCTCACCAATACCCATAACCTCCTGCAATTGTCCAGAAAGAATGAAAGAAGGTAGCATTCTCTATAGCCTTCTGTCCTCGACTGCACACGAGCCCATTGCCATGGAAACTGAAGGCAATGGTAGCCCCACCAACCGCTTGACCACCACCACGTCAACACCCACCGAGAGAAGGTATCCCACCAACGGCGTTACGTCCGTCTCACAAGTTGTCAACCAGGCGCTGTGGCGGCGTGGCAGCAACCCCTTCATCCCACCGACCATCATCATGCTGAAACACCAAGAAAGTATATGCCAGCAGGCCGCACAACTTCTCCTCAAAACGGTAGACTTTGTTAGGAATTTACCCTCCACCCAGCGGCTGTGCCCGCATGATCGCACCACTCTTTTCCAGCACTGCTGGGCGGAACTTCTTGTACTGATGATGACACAGTACAGATTCCACTTTGAAACCGAGGAGATAGACTTTAGTTTTGGTGTTGACAGCGATGGTGACCAACAGACGTGCCACCATTGTCATGGGCACACAAGCGAAAACATGCTCCTGCGGTGCTTGGTGGCACTTCAAGGGATCCCAACGCAATCGGACATTCACATGATGGAGTGTTTCTTCAGTAAATGTGAATTGATGGGATTGGACGATAAGGAGTACGCTTACCTGAAAATGACAATTCTCTTCAATCCAGGTGAGTGAGACATATCAATATTACAGCTCATAATAATGCTTTTTGGATTGAAACTTTCATTTGTAGTGCCAAGATGCATTATTCTGACTAGAAATGTATTTACTGGTACGATGTTGGGTCATGCCTACTCACTTTTCCTCAATCAAAATCTAACAATAAAAACGTACTCACTCCATTATGTTTCCGCTAACATTGTCACCTCAATTTCATATATGTGTCAAAATGTGAGATAAGGCCCTCAAAAGTTATTACTTGAAAAATCTTTTGGGACATCATTCCTCTTGGAGGTTATTTCATTTGTAAATTCTTTTGATTTAAATACAATCTGCAAAGGTCTTGGGGAGTAAAATTGTTGTGATTGTACTCGCCACAAAGTCTCAATAGCTTGAATCAGCCTGAAGTCAGGTCAGTGGTTGTATTACTTCAGAATGCTTGTCGGAAGCTAATTGGTATTTTATTTTATTTTTGGGGCAATAATGCAACATGCTTTATATTGTAAATATGAATACTAGAAAGCACTCAATAGAAGAGCGCATACCCCTGCCACCTCGAGCAGGAAGAGATGAAAATCACAGACTTGACTGGTGCTGAATGCCCAAAATGCTTCCACAATGGCTGTGTCCTTCAAAATGGTCCTGCATCCACAACAAGATCCCACTTCTCACCAAAATAGTATTGATTGATCATAGGCCCGTGATAACTCTTTCCACATAGTTTCATGAAATCCATCTTTAACTTACATTATTTAGATATTCTTCTTGCCGACCGACTGACAAACAGACTGAAAGACAGACAGACAGACAAACAAACAAAGTAACAGATAAGGTCATATTGGGAAGGAAACCTCATTGAACAAGATTGAAATTAATGAATAAACAAATCATACATGTGTAAATACATATGTATGAATTTAAAATAATTAAACTCGCTAGTCAATAAGATTGTAAAAAACAAACACTTAGAATAGTTCATGTGATTATGGAAGTTGTGTAGTTAATGTAGGTCAATCAGCCACCCATCCCGGCACTCCCCCCTCCCATATGAATCATTTAACATAGTATTTGTAATTGTGGGGGAGCATCGAGGTTGTTCTTTACTCTAAGAGTCATTGCCTGAAGTACAACATGTACTTTCTGATGATTTTCAATTCATTTCACTACTTTGTGGTTAGTGAAATTAGAATTCTGATGATTAATTTCCAAGCAGGGGGAGAAATTAATCTACCATTTCAGTATCGTCAAGTAGTTATTGTGTGAAGAACATTGTATTCTAGCAAGGAGTGTAGACACATGATCAAATCAGTGTGTTGTGATGCTGGAGACTGCTTTTGAAAATCTAATGCATCAGAAGTTACCATGATGGATCAGAACTGTGCAGTAACAATCAAATAATGTCTAAGTCATCTTGCCATGAGAAAATCAGATTCAGAAGCATCATTGGCCTGAACAAAGATGTACACATTCAAGTCATAAACAACCCAATTGTCATTCAACTAATTCTTGAAAGTGGAAAAGCAAATGAATACTTGTCTGATTTTGTTTTTATGCCCACAATGTTGTGTCTTCACTTTGAGCTTCAAAATTGTATTAATAGCAGAAATATATGCAAGTATTTTTGTTCCCCCCTAGAGTACAGTGCTTCCTTTTCAAGGAAAAGCAAGCATATGCTTCCAATTATGCAGCCACCATTTGAAGAGTTGTGTCAATTTACCTTTTTGGACTGAACAATCTTGTTTCATCATGGTCTCATTAGCTCAAGTAACTAAGTGTTTCTCAAGGTCTAGATTTATTTAAATTTCTCAGATGGATTAATTTACTATATTTGAATCAAACATACTGTGTGTGCTGAGGATTGCAACAACTTTTTGTATTTGTTGGGTTTGCTTGTTCATAATAGAATTATAAGCATGATACACATGTTATGCCACCATGACTTATGCTTTTGCACTGATTCAACAAAATAATGACTCTTGACAGCCTCCAAGAAATTTACAAGAACGGTCCTGCTTCATTTTGAAAACTTTCTTGTATGTGCTTGAGATGTACTTCATACAGTAACTCTAAGTTTGACAAATGCTAAAACTTCCTCCGTACATTCATTAATCTGTCTACTTGTATGTAGACATCGTTAATTGTTTCTAATGAAGATCTATCTATATAACAAACTCCCCGAGTCACGTTCGCACTTAAAGTCAACCCTTCTCCTTTCTTTCCTCTTTCTTCCTTGGCCTAAGGTAATTCTGAAGCCGCTATAGTACCCGCCATTGTTCCTGGCCATTTCTTTCTAAAGTTCATTACCTATTCTTAGGTTCACACTCTCTGTACAGAGGGATTCAATTTTGAAAGTGCAGAAGATTGGTTCAAGGACTGAGTAATTCAATTGGCTATCCACACCAAATGTGGTGCGAGTGTCTACATCGTATGGATCAAGGTTGGGCTTGTAAATCTTGCCGTTTTTGTGCCATGAATTGTACAAAGGCGAACTTCAGAAAGTAGGTTGTAGGAAATGCTGGGGCTTTTTTTATTGGCGCCACAACAAAATAATTTGTTCCTTGTGAATGCATGGATTTCTTTAAATGTTAAAAAGATGTAAGAACGAGGGTAGTCTACTTGTCTCCCTTAAGATTCTTTGCATCCTTTTAAAATCTGTGCACCTTTCTTTTCTTTTTTCGTGCGACTACAACTGAGAATAACATTTTCCTTTTGATGTATGGGATGCGAGATGCAATACTAACATAACATGCCATTAAAAATAATGTGATTTAGGTAAAAAGTATTACAATGTGATAAATAATGGCAAATTCAAGGGCAGGGTTTTAATGCATAAGTTCAGACTTGGTGTACTTCAGAAAACATTACCATTGCTTGAGTAAATAATTGTGTCAGAAATAAAGAATTTTATAATAGTTTTTTACTTAGTGTGTGATAATCTCTGTATACTTAGTGCTGTCCCAAGTCCTGCGAAGATCCATGTTACCATTGCTTGGTCTTGGTTTCTAATACTTTTTGTGCAGATAATCTTTTGCTTTTTGTAAGAACTTTTGAAGTTCTGTTGAAGCTCCTTTTTTGTTTTAAGATCTCTCCTTTTTCCGTTTTTTTTTTTTTACGGCGCTGTCTGTCAGCTGTATTCGTAAAGAAAAAAACCTTACTGAGACCACTTAAAAATAAAAGTTCATGTGAAGTACTCATGAGTACTTTGGGGAATTTTACTTCCATCAAACGCTTTGTTTTCTCTAACAGTATTCTCAACCCTTCACCACCCTGTTTGTCACTGTGTTTGTCAGCAACCTTGTACTGACTCCTACTCATACATCAAACCTATACCTCAAGCCTATACCTTTAGGGAGGGCACATATAAGTGCAATGCCCTGCCCATAAGTCAATATCACTGTGTATTTGGTTGAGCTGCTTGGAACTCACCAAGCGACATTACGTACGGCCACTCTGTCTCTTCGCCAAGATGCCTAGAATACATGTGCATTGTTTCAGAAGACCACTCTTCCCCACACACCCAAGAAAGTACACAGGGGTGGGGTCAGTGTACTTCATCTCAAGTCACGTTCATATCGATTCTTGATTGAGACAGAGCTCACCGCCATTAGGTCTCCTTATAAACAGAACACTGAGCTTTAAGCTTCATTTAGTCCGTCAGTTACAGGACTAGCTTAGTAGTTAGCATAGACGTACTTTAGACGCAAAACAATACCTACCTAAGATGAACACAGTCATGGGTGAAATGAGGAGGAATAAGTGACATTCATGAGGGGACCAGATAATCACACCTTCCAAGGATCCTGCCCGTACCGCCCCCCCCCCCATCTTGCTTTTTTTTTCTTTAATAGGAATAACAACTTTCTGCCCAATGTGTTCTCATGTTTCAATAAATTATTCAGCAAGCAATTTCTTATCTGAAGTCATAGAAACATGATGAGAATTATTCATCAACTCGTATTAATTCTATGATTTTTTTAAAATAAATTTTCACAGCCTACTTTAAGAAGTTATCTCAGAACTGTCAAATCAAATGTTTTGAGGAAAAACAAGAAGGATTCAGAAAAATTCCTGTTGTTGAAATATGTACATGTACATGTACATGCAAAGTCCAATTTGAACCAACATCTTACTTTCTTTTGATTTTTTTAAGTCATCTCTGTGCTTCAAACAGTAGGTCACTTTTCCCTATGAGCTACTATAAATGTCTTTTAAAAATACTTCTCTCTGTTAAATTTGTTAGTGACACCAGATATATCTGACGGAACTAACCACAAACGACTTTAAAAATAGCCTGTATATCCTCTCCCATTGCAGTACCAGTAGAATTATTGAAGTCTTGTATTTATGCCCATTGTAGATTTTTATTTGTGCATCCCAAATAATTGATGAGTGTGGCTGTTGGATAATTATTTCTCGTAAGTGTAGTTCAAACCCTGATTATACAGACACAAGTTAATTGGGTTTATCCCTCTTGAACACAGGAACAAATAATATTTAAAAAAAGAACAAACAAACCAACTAAAAACAATTTTTTAATTAATTTCTATAATAATTATGAACTAGGGAACATGTGCCTGATGACACCAGATTTTTCCTGTTGAATAGACTGTATTGTCGCCATTTCAAATTAAGAATGCCATAAGGCACTTCATGTAGTGGAAAAGGCCTAGTTTATAGAAAAATAAACAGGAAAATGAAACTGTGACACCATTAAGCAAACAAACTGCATACTTGTATAAAGCAACTTAACAAACTGGGAAACTTCTATTGTTAGTAATAGAGGTATTTCAACTTTGTTAGAAAATCCAAGGTTAACTTTTATTTATGTTTTCTTTCCCTCTCTTTATTTGTGCATTTTTTCCATGGAGCCAGGTAGTCAGCACATGTTGAAGTTGTATGAGTGACAAATTTGACACTGAGATAGCTTAAATCTTTAGTTGTGGTAAATCTTGACTTCATAACAGAGATGTTGAGATATTGGATGTATTCCCCACAGTATATAAACACATTGGTGTAGGGAACCTACTGGGAAAACTTTGTAATATTATTGTACACTGCACATGCAGCACATGCCTGCATCTTCAACTGTTTAATCATGTTTATACTTGATGAGTAAATGCAAAGCAATCCATAATACAAACAACAAAGTTTCAAGCAATCGTTCTGCAAACATTTCGCGCATCATAATATGCACAGATCTTTGCAGAATGTTATACCACTAAAAGTAATTTGACAATTCATGTATGCTTTAATTCTATTCTGGAGTGCCTCTTCTGAATTTAAATTCAGCTGGTAATTCAGCTGACACTTTGCAAAACTATTTATTTGGTAAGACTCAACACTTTATTTTTATATTAATAGTGCCAGATTAGATAATTTACAGGTTGGTTTTATTGAAACAGTTTTCAAAAGTGTGATGAGAGCGCAGAACAAGTAAAGCCAAGCAATCCATGAGAAATCCCCTGTATTATAAAGCTCTAGAGCTAATATTCTCAAATCATACCATGTTTGTTTTTAAAAAATGTAATTGGTTGCCACCCTTCTGACAGAGATAGAGTAAGAGCATTTATGAAAGCAGAGAGATGGTGTGACTGACACAGCCCGCCCCCATCCTTGCACCCTTAACGCTGTACTTTTTATCTATTTGGGTCATTGCCTGCTGAGAAACTGGATCAGCACGCTGAATATTGATTGGAGGCTGTACCTTTCTGCCGCGTAATGATTACCTGACGTGTACTAAAGCAAGAATGCATTGCATATTGGTTTAATCCCACAGTATCATCACCAATACCCTCTTTTTTTTTCCTTCGTGGATGAGCCAGTGCGCGTCGTTGCACAATCCCTTCCCGGACTGAGCCATACATCTGTCAGCTTAAAGCCTGCCACCCACTGTCCGCGACCCTTCACGCGCTGCACTTTTGCCAGTTCAAAGCCACGGCGGCGGCGCGGCGATATCAGCGAGATGAACGGCCTTGGAGTCAAGCGGAAGAAATTCCAAGGTGGAAAGAAAAAAAAACGCTGAGGTCCCAATCTCTAAAGGCACATTTTGTCTGCTTGAATTGTTTATTATATCAATTTTGATTGCAACCTTGAAGCTGGTAGTAGTGCATCACTGGTGACCTTGTTGTGAAGAGAACTATCGATGTTTTGCTGAATTTGAACTCTTCTGGGGCCAAATTAATGCTGGATTGTCTGTTGGTGAAACTTGAGCGAAAGAAACAAATTCAAAGTCTTTGAATAGTTGCCGATACGTACTTGAAATAATTTGTAAATACTGTGCAATGTAACCTGCCTATTCACCAAGGCTTCAACTTGATAAATGGAATTTCTAATGTTAATTCAGTCTTGATTCCTCTTCAAGGACTGAATAAATGAAATATTGTCTGCTGGTTAAAAACAGAACTTGAAGCTGGACAGAAGAAACGCAACGTAAATTAAATCTTATGTGGGCCTATAAAAGGAAGTACTCTATACTAAGAAATTTAATTGTTCAAGAGAACTTGCAATTAAATCTTACAAATTAACTTTTTTTTCTATTTGAATAGATACAAATTTAATAACAATCCTTGTGTAGTTTTACACAGGTGTTAAAAAAAAATCCTCATGTCATTCAACAGATTTTACAGAACTGAAAAATCTAAAAACTTTTTTTTTCTTTTTTAAGAAACTTCAACATTGAGTTATATTCCCATGATAAAAAAACTATTCCGATAGCTTTTGAGAATAGTTTTATCATTGTAAAGTAATAATATTCTCTGGTTTGATCCTCTGGGAACAAGAGTTTCTTTCCACAGATTGTCCCAGGACAACCATTGCTGATGTCATCAGTGATGACCTGTACCAAGAATTGTCATAATTTATGTAGGTCTATATGCTTATGCTGAAGAGCTGCAGACAGTGTTCTAGCAAAGGTTGGATCATGGGAACCCAAGTGACCCAAGTTTGCAAAGGATGTGGGATGAGATGTAAATCAAAGAAAAGGATTCTCACTCGGATTCTCACTTTTGATGAGACCTCGTCACAAATTCTCAAAATTGAAACCAGTGAGAAAGTGTCTTGCTAGCTCCTGGCAGCAGACAATAATTAGGGCAACATCCTGTCTGTAATTTGAATGCATCCTTCTCAATGTCATCATTGGGAGGCATTACCACCTTTATTATGAGAGCCGTTGTTTGAGTTTGAGTACGGCACCTGAAAGAAAATAGATTCCTTTTTACAAATTCTAAATTTGTCTGTGCAGCTGTTTTGGATGATATCACCATTTCTCTTACACAACTTTATATTTTGTTTTTTATTTTTGATGAGCTTGATGTATTTGGTTTTACTACCCACTTAAGTTTTCACATGTTTTAATCAGGGCAGATTTGCTTTGGAGAATTTTTACTTTGATTTTGTTAGATATAAAAAACAAAGTGGTTTGTTTTGCACACACAAGGTATCCAATTAACATATTGTATGTTTTGGTTGTAAGTCATCAATATTTATTGGACATACAAACATGTGCATGTAATTAAAATCGCTTGTGCTGTATGTCATAATTGAAAAAAAAAAACAACACTCTGAAGTATAAAACAACATGCTTATAATTCACAGCAATAAATTTTGAAAAACCAAACTGTAAATTATGATTAGGAATTTATGTTGCAGCACATTACTGACATGTAGCTCTGATGCGATGGGGATAATGTGTTAAAATTGATGGCAAAGTCCTGTGGGATCCTTTGCTAGACATAAAGGGTAAATATGTTCATGGTCCAGGCAGTTTCAATACATTATGTACATCAACCTAGTCAAGCAAACAACGCTCCTGGCACAAATGCCACATTAATATTAATATTGTAACTACACATTGCAGCCACAGTTCTTAATCTGGAGAAAACAGTTTTTTTACTTTTTTATTGAAAACTTCAGCAGTTATTCATTAAATGTTTGTTACTGTTGCAAAATTAAATGCACAATATATTATTCTCATTACCATTAAACAAAATGTATACTGGACAGGTCATATTTGCATTTTAATCAGGCCTTTTGGTTAAAACAGTTTGTTGAACAAAGACAGACATAAGCTAATATTGGCAATAGAAATACTTGTGTATTTGTTGTGTTTTTTTTTTTAAACACAATTCATAAGAGATTTCAAGTTGTACTTCTTCATTAACGCAAGTCTTAACATGGGAAATAGCAGCAACAAATTATTTAAATAGAATCAAACCTGATAAAATAGAAGCACTTTAAATTGGAACACCAAGTGTGGTTTTTACGTCATTTCATTTTTGCGCAATCAACTTATCATTCATTTCTTTTTACCGAGTTGTGGTTTGGGGAGATAGTAATTGTTTTCTGAAAAAACACGTTATTTCTGTTTATTTTTAAAATCTGATCTTGACATACTTATTTGTTGGATTTTTTAAACCACAAGCTCATGGAGAACTATTTCTCAAGATGATCAATATAAAAAAAAAAACTTTTTCTGGTATAATTTGATTGTAATGACACCAGATTTGTTGACCTTTTAAACTTTGGCTTCTAATACATGTATCTACTGTAACAGGAAAAAGCATTCACTCATGCACACAATGAACTACACAGTTAATTTGAATAAAAAGTCCTTTCATTCATTCATATTGGTAATGGTCTGACCATCACAGGCTATGCATTTCTTTCAAAACCAATAATTGTGTATGCATTATCAATTCACAACTCCAGATGCCATACTGGGGGTCATTAATTTGTTATAAATAGCCATGACCTAGCCAATGTCTGAAAGCATTAAGGGTAAAGGTCATGCTGTTTGGCGTCCCTTCTGCCTGGTCAAAACAAAACAGCTCTAGAGATGAACTTGACCTAACTAAAAATACAAGTGGTCAAGTTGAAATGAGTTAAAGAGATTAGTACTATTGACTGTGTGTATTATGTACACAGTGCTCGCCTAAATAATTGAGATCTTTACAATATTCATTCTCTGTGTAAGATGTACATACTTTCACACAGTAAAAGCGGTTATACGGAAACTGAAATAAAATTGGGCCTTTGTGGCTTTTTTAAGTGTAATTACCTAAGTACTATTTTTCCAACAACTCTTCACTTTTAAAGTTAAATCTCTTGCCTAAACTTAACAGGCACACTGTTTTCTAATACTTTTTCTTTCGTTTGTAAAGATACCCAAAAGAAAAGGTATCATTTACCACAGAGCTACAATAAGTGTTGGCCTTTTAATTTTCAAAATTCCTGCCCCCCCCCCCAATCTCCTTGTGTCAAGAACCTGACTGATTGTTTTAAGTGCCTCTAAATGTCTGTTTTTATTTTTGTTTTCTGAAAGTTCTGGCGTTTTTCTTTTGAGCATGTAGAAAACCACAAACTCGCTTTTGTCATCAGTTTAATTACCTTTCATACCCTCATAAAATCAAAAAGTTCTAATTAGAATTTTAGTTTGCCCTCAATGTTCCTAAGTGCAAGGGTCAGATGTCCTTCATATTCCAAAGCTGCATTTTAGGTTAAAACAAATTAACAAAAAGGATAGTCCGACTTTCTGCATTGAAATGTAAGGTTTGTCACAGGCAGAGTAATTAGCTTGAAATCTGTTGTCCAGTGCAGTCAACAAGTGTAGAAACTCTTGAAAAATATATAGATATTTGAGGCAATTTGTAATATTCACCTGTAAATAAGACACTTTTGAAGTGTATTCAAACAGTGTTTAGGACAATGATTTTCGATATGGGTACATTTTGTTACATATCAGTTTTAGGATTGATTCTGTATTTTGCCTTCTTTGTGCATGGTCTGGGGCCATTTTGAAAGGGACTTCAATAATGTGGATATGGAGTAGAGGGAGTGGATATGGACTCATGTCAGACGCTGTGGTTTCATACGCAGGTGGTGTCTGGCCAGTCCTTGACAGCTACTAAGGTCACTGACTGCTGATCAAAAAGACTCTTCCAACTCCAAAATAGGAATCGAAAACCAACAAAATAAAGCATAGCTTTTCAGTGTTACCACGTCCTTGTAGCTCTTTCATTTTTCAGGTTAGATCCTTTGATTACCCGCTTGGCTTAATAAGCGTCTCTGCATGCTACTTTGTTTACTTTTCGCCCGTCTTTTGTCAAGTTCAAGTACAGGGAGCACCCCTGCCAATTGAGTGGTAGGGTCCTGCTGTCTTTGTGAGAGGAGGTCATCCACCGTTGCTGGTGTTCTAGATTACACTGCCTAACCAAGAGCAAGAGGCTGTGCCCACCATGAGGTGAAACGTTCAAGGAAAAATGCAAATGAGACCGGGCGTTTAGCGACAGGCCCCGACTGAGACTCAGTCTCACGGCACAGATGGGATGCCGGCCTTTTATGCATATCTCTAATGGCCCCTTGTCCTCTGACATAGCCCCACCTACCACCTTTCAGTGGTAGGGGTTAGCTGACAGTGTGGTGACACAAGAGGGCAATTCACACGATTTGACTCAACTAGGATTCTATTCTGGGAATCGAAATGAAGAAGGGAACCAGATCGGAGGAAAAAGAATACCTAATTTTGTAGAATCCTAGTCGCCTTCTCATTAACAGGAAAGTTGAAGAGTTCATGAAATACCGTGTGTGAATTTAGCAGAAGGGCATGCATTCATAATTTCTATACAGTAACAACCAGCATCGGACGTATGTTGATCAAGTGGCATTCACCATGTTGGCCAACAGCAATAGATTGCAGTTCCAGTCCAAGTTAATCATTCATACTATCTTAATTAGACCCACAATTGAAAACAACTTTCTAGCGAAGAAATCTTGTTCAATTCAGAGACTTCCAAGAGACTTCAGACCAATTTCAATTTAATCTGTGTCTGTTCAATTTACTTTTTGTCAAATTCAATATGCAATTAAAACAAACAAAATTGAAACAAAAAAAACCCTTCTTTTTGAATGCATGAATTATGCATAAAACAGACTAATTTCAGTTTGTTGATTTGGTTAAAAACTCAGAGTATTATAAGGTTGAAATAATCTAGAAAAAGGCACTGAACTATGAACACCGAACTGGAAACTAATTTAAATATAACAAACTGTGACGGTTTTGTGCAAAATATAATGTTGTTAGAAAAAAACAGACAAAGGCACTGGACAAATATTTCCAGGTACTGTAAAATTTATTTATTTGCAATCCTATAAGAATCATTGGCACAGATATTTCAGAAATTTGGTCGAATTCCTCTGAATAAAAAAAATTGTGATTACTCCTACATGGAAATAGATAATCAACGGGACGGGCGATCCCTTCCAGATTAATTTATGACATATATTTCATGTTTCCTTGAAAATGATGGCATGTCAGCTCTCGGGATGTTTTTGCCCTGATTTGGAATCTAATAATCTTCCTTGGGAAAAATTCAAACTGGGTAAAAATTCCCCTTCAAACGAAATGGAATATGCAAGAAAGCATGCCGAAGAAATATGTAAAATAAACATGTCAATTTGGGTAGTTTATTAGACAATTGGTGTTGTGTTTGCCTCACAGTCAGATGTCTTGGCGAGTGTTATAAAGCCAAGGCTGTTGCATGTGTTTATAGTGCACAACTTGATGGGCTCATTAAAGCTGCAAGCACAATTTGGTTTTCTCTCAAGTTCATTTCTGATTCTTCAGCAATTCTTTGGATAGTATTTGATCTTGGAACGCTTTGTACTCAATAAATGCTTAAGGCCAAAACTTGTCAAGCATTCATACAAGCAATTTACTCTGTAAATTGAAAAATTAAAACATCATGAGTCTAGTGACAGTGTATGTGAAAAGCTCTGAAATATACTGGTATTTTTATTTTGTTCAGTAAAACTTATTTAAATTTTTTTTTTTTTACGACATAATCAATAGGTATTTTAATGAAGATGCAACATTTGTAATTTGATACACATGTATTCCATTCCATTGCATCCAATTTCCAATTTAAACAATTTGCCCTCAATCAAATTGTCATTTTTAAATGTATGGTTGCTTGGAAATCATAAAGAGGAAAATGTCACAATCGGAAAAGAATTCTGGGGATGATTGGGCTCTCATAGTGTAGAACAAAAAAGAAATTGATTTTATGATATTAAAAAGTGACTGTTATCAAGGACTGTATGGTCCCTTTAACAAAAGCAAGGTCACTCTATTAGTGAGACAAACAAAGCCCGTGTTATGAAGGCTGGAAAAATCATCCGTTATTTCATTTAATTATTTCGCTTATGAAATTCAGGGATGCTGAAGAAATGTGACCTAATTTGACAGGTATATTCACTGCAGCCTGGACACCTGCCTACAAATGATTAACAAATTTATTATGTGGTAAATCTAGGAAAAATTGCTGTACCATAAAATGTCTCAACATTTTCTGGTTCGGTGATATTGAATGTTGATATCACCTTGTTTTATAATCAGAAATGTAATATTTTATTTACATTCTAGAGAGCTACCAAATTTGTGTTCCTCAGTAATGCCATCTTAAGGTGTTGGTTATTTTTGTTAGAGAATTAGACGTTTCAAAAAGACATTCCAACATGTAGACGGTATTTCCTTTCAGAGTCTGTAAACAGAACACACATTTTGTTTATCTTCTTTTTACTAAATGCACATCATTTGGGGCGGGTATTTTTGACTTGTTAAGTTACTAAATCATCAAACTGTCCATTCTTCATTGTAACCAACCATGTGAGATCAATTGACCATTCTCTTTGAGTTACCTTAGAAAGAAATTGTTTGTTCAGTAATTATAGCCGTACTGAGTTGTTTAATATTGGATGCAGACCATTGCTTTGTGAAATGTAATCTCAAAAGGCAACACATTTTGACAGTGTCGTTTTTTGACAGTGCTAAGACTAAGACACTCAAAAAAAGTGCAGAAGTTTGGAAGCATAATTTCCAAAGATGTTTTACATCATCTTAACTTGAAGTTGACTCCCATCAATTCTGTTGTTTGTGTAGGTCAATTGTGAGTGTGGGGTCCACTGAATTGTGAGTATGGGGTCCACTCTACAGTAAAATTGATGTCATACCCAGGCATGATAGTAAACCTGTCCTTAGAAGCCTTTGTGTTGACCGTCCATACTGGATGTATTTGTTGACCAGTCCAGTCAGGCCATGAAGTGACCTTGGCTGACCTAGTTTAGTCCAGTTCATTTGAGGACAGGTCCTGGCTTGCTGACCTGGGACATAGTTGGGTGGTCAAGATATCAGCTGTCAGCTTGTCTTGTTGGATTATGAACCCATGACTTGAAGTGTTTGTAAACTGCCGCTGCGCAGGGCATTAAGAAGACATACAAAGTTTGTTAAAGATGTCTTCTCGAGTAATAAACCACAAGGGAAACTGACTGGGTAAATTTTTTAATAATTTGGGTTCGAACAATGACCTCCAGATTAACGTACCGGCGCTCTACCAACTGATGTCTTCTGTTACATTTGTTTTTAAAAGTCAAGATGTGTTTGTGAAATCTCAACAGTTCTGTTTTAAGTATAGAATGATTTTGTGCACATTTAGTTTTGAAACGATTGTACAGATTGTTAATATTTTAGACATATTGAGTTGAGTTGTCTCATGAGAGCGCTACCTATCAGCAGGAGTAGGAGAGGCAAGTTCAATTGAATGGCCACTATCATCGTCCTGACATTGACAGTTAAAATATGGCGAAAGGGAAAAGTCTGCGGAATATGTTCACAATGATTTTACATCAGTTCAAATTTATCTCTCCCAAAAAGGGTCCGGTAACAACATGCTATTGAATGGCCCTGTATGGCCAAACGATTGCTTGTGGGCAACTTGTTCACTTGAAGCATGAATATTTATGTACTACTTATTGGCATTTCATGATACATTTAAATAAGTATTACAACTTTGTAAAGGTACTTGTGCCTCTGAAGTTTGTCATTCGTTCCAGTTGTATGCTCAAGGGAATCAGTTACTATCGCATGATCTGATTGGCTATCGGGCAAAGTAGTGTCACTCTCTGTTGCTCAGTCACATTTAGGAAAGGAGATTAGTCAATTCAATATGTTGTGCAAAATGTTTGCCTTGAAAATCATGAAAACTCTGGAAAATTAACTGAAGAGAAAGTATTCCATTCTTGATTCCGAGCTTTTTATTGTTCTTTTGTGTTTAGTCTTCGTGAATTTGTTATATAAATGTTTCAGTTTGTTTAAAATTCCTGATTTGTAATATGTCCCTGAACAGTGTGGTTCTGCACTCCATAATTAGCTTTGCCTCTTGGCATAATGATACATGAAGATATTCAGTCAATTATTCCTGGATAGGATATCCAGAGATAACAGGAATCATCACTACTACATAGCTGGTAAACAGGATGGGGCTGGGGTCTATTAAAAGGTGAAACAGGCTACCATTGGACTCATCATCAATATGTCAATATGGTCTTGATTATACAGCAAGGCACCTGTGTGCCTCTCATAACCTTTGCCCTATGATGTTGTCAGTCTGTGTAAAATTACTATATTTTAAAGGGCAACAAAGTGGCAGACCAGTCTCTATACTATATCTAGATACTCCTCTTTGGAGAAGTGGTCAATTAGGGCATTGCAACATTTCATTTCTTATTTCAAAATTTAAAACATTTCTTGTGAGATTTGTTGCTTCGGGGAACAAGGTGAACATCTTTACTAATTATTTCCTTGTAATTTATGTTTCGTATCTAAATAATTAGTTCTTACCTGTGGGATACCCAGAGTTCCCAGGCAAAACATAAAATTGATTTTTAACGAGCTAAGGATGTCTTCTATAAAGACTGTGCTTGCTAATCAGACATCCTACTATTTTCCTATTGAAGCATCTTTGTTTCATTCATGAATTGAATTCTTACATTTTGGAAATAAGAAATTGACACTTTCATAGCGAAAGGGGGATTGGTACATTATAGAATTAGAAATGCTTGTTTTATTTGGGGGTTTTTGTTTTTTTTGTTTTAAGACTAGAACTGGTTTTGTGGCAGAAAATAAATGCATTTCCTAGACTATCCATCTTGCAGCAATTTCTAAGGATAAATAATGGTAATTTTGCTGTTAGCGTCATTTGACCTCCTTTGGGAAGCAACTTCCAACGTCAAATCTACAATTTTCTCCTAATACGTTAAGTTTGATCAAACCCAAGAGCAGCCAGACATGTCTGATGACGTACAATAAATGCAGCATCTAATCAGTATCAAGCCACTTCAGGGAGGCATTGAATTCATTGGCTTCCATTTATAGAAGAAACATCTCGCAATCATTGTTGATTGCTCAACATGAAACTGTACAGATCATTACCCTATTCTTGCTTTATATTCTTCAAATTATGACAATTTATGTTGAATTATGTTGATTTGAGTTTCTCATTTTGTTCTCATCTGTGAAAAAAACGATAGGCTTAGCCTTTTTCATGTTACAAATGTTTGTACTTTTTCATCTATTTCTCGAGCTCTGTTTTGTCTTAGGTCCTGTCTTGAATTTTTTGTGGGATTTGTCATATGGTAAATCTTGACCAAAGTCTCACACCTTGTTTAGGCAATCTGACATTTTTGCGGGCAGAAATATATATTGAATCTTTTTTATTGAATAATTTGCTTTGAAACTGTAACAAGTAACATTGATTCTTTAACAAAAATTTTTTTAAAACATGATCCTTTTAAAAAGTAGACCTACATTAAAAATCAAGTAACTTTCTGCATACTTATGAAAAATCAGGTGTTAGGCCAATACAAGTTCAGTTTGCAATTGGAGGTTGGAAATGAACGTGAATTTCCCATAATAAACTGACACAAACAAGACAGGCCTTTTGAGACTTTTGAGATTCAAGGTCTGCAGACTCACAGATATTATTGTACCAACAATGCAGTCATTGAAAGTATACCACTACACTTCGCAGAAAGCACATGATAAAAGTTACTACCAATAAAAAATGTTTTAAGAAAGCTTCACCATGTTAATTTATTGAAGGTGCTAGCAGTAAACCTAACAGAATATTTGGATGGCTGAGGGCAATGATATTGAACTAGACCCAAGTACAGTACTTAAAGTCATTGTCCCAAGCCATGAGTCCCTATTCAGGCCAAGGCCACTGGCTTATGAGTAGTCCCACCAAAAATAATCCATGCCAACAGGGGTGTGTAATGCTGAAACAAACAACAGCAGGGTGTTTCAAATCCCCTGATGGCTGTGGGTTTAACACCGACCAATAGAGGGCGTCAGAAATCTAGATAGAACAGAGCGTCAAGCAAAAAAGGTGTTAAGTAAATATATAGGTAGAAAACAAATGTGACAAAGAGTAAACTAATCAAACTAAATAAGAATAAGAGGTAGTTGAATAAGGCCTGCACATGATCTTTGTATTGTGGCATGGTATGAGAGAGCTGAGCCATTAAAACCGTTATAATATTCTCTCTACTCTGCGAGAAAGATTAACCTTAGTTAAGTAACCGATTTGCTTTGTACATACTGTTTTTGTTGCAAAGGTTTTATCCTGCAAGGACGAGTAACCATAAACCGTTCCCGAGCTATTGGAGGGGCAGATTTCAATTATTTTTTTGTGAAAATTGTTCCTGCTGTCCTAAAACAACAACGTCTTTGTCATCCAGATCTAATATGTGCTTTTTGAACTGCCGCCCATTTACGTGTTAAGTGAGGTGGAATTACAGTGCCCACTCACAGTTTACTCCAAATAGGTCAAGTTATGCATTCTTTGACTTTGAACCACATCAGTGCCTGTCTACAAATCTCTGAGTTTTGTACGTGCGTGCTTAACAGTGAAAAAGAAATTGTGTGAACACGTACGTGAGTGATTGAATCATTTCATTCTAGCTAACACAATTGTATCCTATAGTCTTCTTTCTGCGCGACCTTGGCAATCTTCATCTCGCCGGTCTTGTTTCAGCGGAATGTCCTTGACGCGACTGAGCGCGCTCAAACTTGAAGGCACACGTATCCCCGCTGAAAGTGGGTCAGAAAGTGTGTACCACCCTCCACTCCTCCATTGAAGTATACCACACACCATTTCCACTTAAAGTTGTTTAGAGCCATGCCAACTACGCCTATGGTTATTCTCATCAGAAATTATTACAAAACAAAATTCTAACTTCCTTGGCCTGACCTAGATACATGTCCAGCGATATATAATACCCAAGGTCATTCTTTGTTTAAATAAGGAGAATTCTGAAGAAGGTATTCATTCACTCTCAATCAATGGGCCTCAAAGGGTTTTTTTGTCCCCCGACTATTTTTACAGAGAGGTTATCAATGAAGGGAAATAGTGCATGAAAAAGCAGGATTAAAGGAAAGAACAAAAATGTAGAATAGTGATGACAAGAACAAGATTAAAAAGTAAAGAATTAAAGGTTCACTGGTTTGTGGACAAGAACTGATAGCCTTGTGTGTTTGCAGCACTTATCCAATAAAACAATTGTTGAATAATTTGTTGTACATTTTAAAAAATCCCGTTTGCATGGTTTTAGAAGCATCCGCCACTGGCACCTTATATTCTGAAATTCAGTCATTCAGTCATTACTTTCTAAAACAAGAAAACACTTTTCTTTTTCATTTTGATGATGAAAACATCTACCAACTTTGAATGAAAGTGAACTTTGTAACGCCTGAGTATGCTGGAAGTAGGTTATAACCACTGCTAGACCATCACTTTAAAACCTGTGTTAATATAAATGATAATAACATGAATGTGATGTAGGGTATGCAGAGAGCTCCTACTGGGCCTGCTCATTGTGGGGTGTCTGATTTGATTGAATAGCTGTCATTTCTGAGTCATTTAGTACACAGCAGGGGTAACCTTTAGAAGTATTCAACCCAGAATTTACATGTATTTGCTGTGGGAAAATCAAAGCCCTCTAGTGGTGGGATTATGCACGGTCTAATGACTATATAGGGCCACTTCATAGTTCCATTACACTTTGCTCAGATACAATGAATCACTGATATTCCTGTAGATGCTTGGGTGAGATAGTAGGATGGTTTCATTTAAAAAAATAAATCAGACATTTAGGGGTGTCCGATCTTAATGCTGACCTCTTTTTAAGAGTTTATTTTTGCTATGACTTTCAAAGAATACCAGGCTTTTTGCTTCTTCTCACCCATATAGAATAAAGAGCCTTTCCAACAGCTTTTATTCCACATACTGCATCTCGTTGGAACTCCTTACCTGGTGCATGTTTCCCTCCATCCAACAATCTAGACTTTTTAAAGAGTAATATAAATTCCTACCTTTAGCTCTCCTGAGTTATTTTCATCTGCATATTTTCTTCTTGTAGCCCTTACCAAGAGTGGCTTTTAGAAGGAGCAAAATTGCATAATATTTTATATATTTATTTATTTATTATTTATTTTTTTGTGGGGGGATTTTGTTCCTCTTCAATGTTGCTTTGTTAGGGAGCCATACATCAGACTGAGACTTGTAATGAGTTTCACTTGATGGCATCCCTAATGCATACTTTTCTAAGGAAGAGAGATGATTTACATGTAGCATGGAGTCTTGAAGGGCTTTTGTCGCCTTTACTAGAGACCAGACAGCACTTATACATAATCCTTCCCTTCCTTGAATCTGCTTTCCCACCGGTCATCATCCCCCCATTGTTAGAAGAGCCTTGACCCTACCTGACCCCCTTCCTGCCCCTCCCATCATTCAAAAAAAAATTGTCTTGTCAGATTATAGCATATCCTCCCACAGTTCCAAAAGGAAAATCAAAACTAAGTGCCACCTAATAAACTTGACCTTAAGGGACCCTGCATCTAATCGGCGCCTGTCAAGGCAAACCCAAATAACGCTGTTGCCCTCTCAAGTTCATAGCCATTTGTGGATAAGCCTTGTGCTAAATTATTGGGACGTCCGAAGATTTATGACTCAATTCTCATTTCCTACACACAGTATTGTTGTTAAGTGTTTAAACCCATGGTGGATTATCCTGAACTTATTTCCAAACCCTCCCCCCCCCCTCTTAAAGAAAAGGGGGGAACCGAAACAGAAAAGTGGGTTTGTCAGCCCTTGTTAGATGTCTACAGAAGCTTCCGCATGTTGCCTTTGTGCGTACTTCACAGAGGCAACGTGAGTCTGCAAAAGAATCTTAAAAGAACGTGACATTCTAGACAGACAGTACCGACATCTGCTCATTGGAGAAAGAAATGAGGTTAGGACTATTGAGAATTGATGGAACAACTCTGTTGCTTTGGAGCAGGATTTATCACAATGGAAGCCCAGCTAATTCCTGACCATGAACTAATTCAATTCTAGAGCAGTCCGTTTTCTGGGTGGGCACCAAATCCATCATTTACAGTCGGTTTTCTGGTGCATAGATACAGCAGTTGAAGAATACTGTATTATTATGTTAACACTCTAGTTTTTGCTAATGGTCATTCTAATGCAACTTGTTGTTTTTAATAATGAAATTCTGGCTTCATCTTCATTCATGGTGTACAAGATCTTTGATAATTAGGAGGCAGTGCACAGCGTTTGCCATAAATGTCATGGATTAATTCATGATAGCTGTTTAGTAACTGCTTTAGACAAGGTACAGAATTTCATGTTGGTAGCACTAATGATGCACTTATGCTCATTTAAAAACATTACGATACAAAGTCACGGCAGTTTCTTCGTATGTAAACAAGATGGTCAAGAGACTCTAATAAAAAATATGAGAAAGGACTTATTCAGTAAAATTGTATTGGGAAATTGTATTGCTTTTATAAGAAATGACAGCACTTCCAATGTAACTAATTCTGGGGGAAATTGAGACTAAAGTCAACCTTTTTTTCAAATTAAAACATAACCAATTCTTAAGAAACTATCTAGTACAACTTTTCTTTAAGGTAGATGAACTTGTTTTGTGTTCGTACCATTAGTTATGTTTGTAAAGTCAGACTTTGCCTGAGTGGATTTAATTTTTTTTTATACAATCTCAAAAAACAACCCCTGGTTGTTACCTGATAACCCCCATTTGAGAGTGGTCTGACCCAGTGGCAGTGGCCGTGACTGTTAAACTTTGTCAGAACACAGACATACTACTCGCATTGCCCAGTTCAGGGTCATCCAGTGCGTATGTTGCCAACATCTGAGCGCGCTCAGTATGCCATGACGTCATTGACCATGCTTCATAATGCAGTGATTGTTGTCCCTAAAAGTCCTGCAGGCAGTCTGCCATGAAAAAAACCATAACTGTTTCTTTTTGTGGGTGTTTTTTAAGGCAATTGTGCATAATTGATGAGTGATTTTGTCTTGTAGAACAAAGGTCCATGAATTATTTTACAGCCATGTTTGCATAATTTTATTTAGCCAGCTGATCACAAAAGATAAAGAGTACTTTAAACATTCAGCCTCATCTTCCTTTGAAAAGAATTTGCAGGAAGTCGGTAAAGCAAATAATTCATAAATGTATAATTCTACAATGTCTGGATACAGCTGATAAATTCTGAACAAAAAGAAAGAGCCACCTCAACGTTTACGACTTGTAAACAATAAATCAGGTATTTTGGACAGCGCGCATGTTTGTGATACTGCATGCTTTGTAATGTCTAGTTCCATTTTCGTGAATGTAGGTTTCATTTGAGAGAATTTTGTTTGTTTGTCTGTTTATTTGTTTGTTTGTTTGTTTATTTCTAGTTATAAGTCAGGTGTAGTTGTTTGTTGGGACTTCAGACTTTGCTTGATAAGTTGGTTGGTGGTGATTAGTGATAATTCTTACATGAGTTTTTGCTATGTGCAATTTGCACGGTAAAAAGATCATGTCTAAATTGCTTATTAGGGTTGTTTGATACTCCAATTTCTAGTCCTAGTTTTTGTTTGAAAGATCTATTAGTCAGCCAATGTACAATCAGGTTACTTGAAATGTTTTTGTGATGGGAATAATCAGGCCAAGCATGAAGACTGATGGCATGTCCCCCCTGAATCCAGCAATTCTAAACCTTGTTGTTCTATCAGGAATAACCTTTATGCCCCCGGTCTGAAAGCCTGGAAGTCCCGATGAGATCCCCCCTACTCCAAACTCATTGTCAAAGCCCATGATATGCACTAATGGAGCATATAGTCCTCATTTACTGCCTGGAATTGTACTGGTGCCGACACGCCAAGGCCAAAACCATCATACATCAGGAAGATGACTGTCAAAGGAGATGCTTGTTGGGATGACAGGCTGACTCTCTCAGGGTCACCAACGGAGCAAATGAGCGCTTCGCTAAAGCAGCTGGCCTTGATGTCGGCCTAGATTTTATCTTGTAACCACTGCTCTTCAAAATCCACTCTGTAAGAACCAGGAGTTATTATTTTATACAATCAGTTCTCTGCCCGGAAACTGAGCACTCTAGAAAATTGATTGAAACTGCTTTAAAGAGTGACAATGATTCGCAGATTTAGGCCTTTATTGTCGAATTAAGTAAGTTTCCGTGACATATAATCACTATTTACATCTTGTGTGTCAACCAGGATTGTCCGATCAAATTTTTGGAAAAATCCCCCTTTTCTAAAGTTAAGCCCAGTAACATTGAAGGCTCAGTAAGTTTGTGAGTGGGTGTACTGTCAAAAAGTTGCTTACAAATTTAATGATG
Source organism: Pisaster ochraceus (assembly GCA_010994315.2). Lineage (NCBI taxonomy): Eukaryota > Metazoa > Echinodermata > Asteroidea > Forcipulatida > Asteriidae > Pisaster > Pisaster ochraceus. The sequence continues at coordinate 1,678,746 of CM021535.1, forward strand.
CTTTTAAAAAACCTTGTTTTTGTACCTTTGAAAACCATTCTCAACTAGTATTTTCAAATTCAGTGCTGCCTAAAACAAATTAGTCACACATGAGGGATGTGGGAATAAAATATTTTAACTAATTAAACTCCAAACAAATTATTACTGGCAAATTATTTGACCAACCACAATCCCGTCCCCAAATATGATTTTAAACACAGAGTCAATAAAACATCTGCTTAGAGACAACATTTAAAACATTAATTTATGATAAGCAATATTAATAATAAACAAACAAAAGTCAACATCATAATATGTCAGTAAGTAAATGTAAAGTACAAAATTCAACATTGACAATTCTTTATTAATAACTAAAAGGAAATCTTAAACGCTCAAAAGGGAAGAAAATAATGGGGCCAGGTTTTACAAAGCTAAGGTTAAAGTTGGTGCTTTTAAGTTTTTGGCTCAACAAAAATGTGTGAAAGTTATGGTCTACAGTTGCGAGAGTGGCATACAGAGTTCTCCTGTTACTTTCATACCCTTGAACTTTAAACTTTAGTTTTTAATGTCAGAGTATGCCATGGTGCATCAAGTTACACCCATGGAACAAAGAACAAACGGCTAACATCACTTTCTTCAGGTTTATGGGGGGAAGTTGGTCTTGTTCCAAGTTGTTCCAAGACTGATGCACACATCTTGCTGCAAATATATGTATCCTGGTAGCGTGTACCTCGTTGGTGAAAAATTAAAAAACATCCCTTGGATGCCTTCAGTACAAAAAACTTCCTTTAATTGTATTTCACACTTTGCATGTTCACAATTGTTTTGTTTGGGATAGATTTGCATTTGCTAAAAAAAACAAACCTGATGTGAGATCTTTGCAATGCTACCCCTTGAGCAAATTCCTCAGATTTAGTCTCCACATTGTAAAACAACATTCTCACATTTTGTCTAAAAAATTTATCTAACAACAACTTGCTCTCCCGACAAAGCCATCTTTGAGAGAATAATTGAACTTATTTTGTCAAATGACCTGAAGACTACTGCACTCAATTTTTGGCTAGTAAGGTTCTGTCTTCTTGTATACAAGCGGAAGACAGTCCACAAGCCCAAGACTTGGATAATTTCATCATTTTCCCCATCTTTAAAAAAAAAGTAATAAAAGTTATTTTTTAATCCAGACCTTTGTAATGCTAAAAACAGTCCTCGTTAATTTTTGTTCATGCTTCAATCTATAAAATATAACCACAAAAAAACAAGTTACCAACCAATGATATTGATCAAGTTATCAAGAGAGGGCGCTATTTACATTCATTACAGAGTAAGACACTGTTAACTATTCTCACAAAAGCAGTGAGTTTATTGCTCGCCATTAGAGATACTTTCAGTTGAAAACAAAGCAGTTCCTTCATGTTTTCCTCCCATAAAAAATATGTTTTTAATAAAAGTGAAGCTAAAAGGTTTAAAAAGTCTGGCACCCTTTTGCATACATTGAGAATCACTTATTGTTTTTGTGTATGCGGACCGTGACTTGGTGGCAGCAAAACAGTCCATACTGCGCAAGTTAGTCATTGATCGATTGTTATTGTGTAAACGTGCTTCGAGCTAATGATTGTTAATAGTATCCATAATCGAACAAGTTAATAAAATAGAACTCGTTGATTTCAAGTGCTTACAAAATAGCTGTAAATTTAATTTAATGAATTATTTCTTGATTTGGTCTTTGGTGTACATGCACACATGTACATGACTAAGTTAAAGAACCGACGTCAGAATATCTCATAAGAAAGTCCCTACGATCAAAATTTAAATGAAAGATTGACCAAATTTATAATTTTTAACATCCCTTCTGGAGGGTCAACCTTGCTTTGCCATCACCTACATATTATTGTTGTTAAATAACCTCCATCGGACAATAACCACGCCATGCCATTTTAAAAACTTGCGAGTGACCTACATGAGCAGTTACAAAACGGCCAACAAATTAATTTATTAGCCCATTTTATGGAGTTTCAGCCCCAATATGAAGGTAACACACATCAATAAATTAGTAGCCTTGTATTTGCGTTGGTGTCCTTGTGTAACAGAACAATACTCTCAAAATGATCATTGCCAAATGCCAAATTCACTCACGGTAATTTTCTTCGCTCTAAAGAAACGTAGTGCTCAAGGTGAGCTTCATCAAGGCTTGCAATATTTGCGCTCCCTTGTCCACTCCACCAAGATAAAACACAGTTTGGATGACTAAAATTTGATCGAGTTCATATTGAAGAAACTGAAACCTTATAACTTTGTATTTTATTTTAAATTCCATGTTCTTTTGCTGTAATAATCATCCAGTTACTCACTTACCCTACATATGTCCGCCCTTTTTTTACAATTTAGTTGACTTTTTTGTCTGTTTTGTTGCTGTATTGGTATTTAGCTGAATTGTTCTCTGTCTTCTTCTCCAATCCCAAACAAAAGCGCCATTAAATTCTCATAATTACACCTTGACCTTTCGCATCCATCACAAATTGAAATAAGATGATAAATTGAATTTCCAGAGAAGAGGAAGTCCTTTCATCAAACCAACCTTGGTCCCAAACTACATCCTTTTGTCAAATTTCTGCTTCAGTAATGTATCTATCAGTAACCAAGTATTATGAGTAAATCAAATTATAAAATGGTCATCTTTCAACTCATTTTTTGAATTGCTTTATACTAATTACTCAAAGCTGAGGTTTCTTCACCTATTCTGCAGGATTTGTGGTTTGGTGCTGTATAAGACATGTTTGACTCTGGACTCAAATTCAGACTTGTGTCCCACTCGAGTTCCATCTTGAAAGACTTGGACTCGGACTTGTCACAACAATCAGTGACTCTGACTATGACATGACCATCTGGAATCAGACTCGATATTAGGTACTTGGGATTCGATAGCAAAAATATTAAATATAATTAACTTTATTGCAAAATATACATGTGTATTGTTACATATTTAATAATATGTAGTAAGTTACTGTACAAAGTTTCTGTCTTTTCATTAATACTTAATGTTGAGTAGTTATCCATTCAGTTGTTTTGGATACCTGTTTTAAAGAATGTTTTTACTTAATTGACTTTCTTATTCTTGATGCATCTTCCTTCTTAATGAAATCTCCTTTTTTGAGAATACCACTGTTCACAGACTTGTGTGCTTCTTTTTAAGAGAAATCTTGATGGCAACTTGAGTACAAAGTGCAACTTCCAAACATTCAAATTGTAAAAATATGCTGATCTTTTTTCTTCACAATTAACAAAACAAATCAAAGTTTTAGATTTGTTCATGGCTGTTCTACATGGAAGGATAATCCAGTTGCAACATTTTTACCAGTCTCCTGAAAGTCTTTGTAAAGTGGCTAAAAACAAGTAAGAATTAATTTTGTCCCTTGGTGAAAATTATTTTTTTTGAACTGTTTTACTTTGTGACTCGTCCTCTAGCTTGGGACTTAAACTCGGACTCATTAGTGTGGACTGGGATTAGGACTTGAATAGGCATATCAGAAGCGACGCTGTATATTTCATTCAATTAATTGAAAGCTGCTTTTTTAGTTAGTAAGGCATTATGTGGCATTTTTTCTTGTATTATTTTGCTTGTATGTTATCAAACCTTTCACTCAATATAAAATATTTCTTGAAAGAAATTCCCCCCCCCAACCTTGCGCCCCGGTATTTCCCTTGTCAATTTCAACTGTGAATGTTACATGAGTGCCACATAAAAGCCTTGGTTTGGAAATCTATCCCCCAACCCATTAGCTTGACGTAATATGGCAGTCTGTCTGTGACTCTGCGCTTCACGCTGAAGTTCCTGTACCTATTTTTAGTGATTGCCTGTGGGTTTTGCCGACCCACTTTATGTCATTGAGGCTGTGTGTCATGGTAATTCATGCCTACTTCTTGTATGTTCCGTGTGGGAGGTACAGATGTTCCTGTGGCCTACTTTCATCACTCATGATTCAGTCATGTGAACTGGTTTGTCTTGGAGAATTCTCAAGTGGATATATCAAGTCACGTCTTATTAGTAACTTTTCTTATCAGTAACTTGTTGTCTTATGTTACCCAGTATCAAGTATTGGTGCCGTGGGCATCTCCGCTATCCCTCCTCCCAACACAACCTTCCCATCACCATCCATTCTGAAAGATGGTTCTGTGAAGATGCTTTTATAAAAAACATTCTTAAAACTGATATTAATACCTAAAGAAATTCCCTCCATTAGCTCCATTAGGTTCAACCAATAAATCGTTTTACAGTTGACATTTTCCTCCAGACATCAAACCTGACATTTGTTAATAGGAAATTGCTTTGTCAACTATACATCATTTGAGTTGACAGGTCGTTTGAAATGGCTCTTTTTTTCTCTCTCTCTATCTTTTTTTTTCTTTGCAAAAAAAATTGGAGCAAGTGAGGCTTTATTTACACTATTTTACATTAGCACCAATCAAAACCGACCAGAACTGAAGGCTCTTTTTGATTCTATTACCATTAGCAATGTACGCATTACGTTCCATTAACTTGAATATATGATGTTGACAGGTTTTGCAACTGAGTTCTCGTACCCTTGGAACAAACATCCCTCCGCAAGCCCTGTGAAATGCAAAACAAAGAAAAAGAATACCCCATTCTATTAGCAGGAGGTGCGAAGGCCGTGGTTTATGATGCACTGCCCGCCATGAAGGTCCTTTGCTGCCCACCATGGAGGACTTTTCACGGTCATTGCCGTATCCTTGGCCGTAGATCTCGTTATCAAATGCGTTTTTGTCTTCATTCGCATGCAGTTTTTACCATTCACTTTAATTCAGGGCCGTTTCTATTATTGGATTAATTCAGTAGTTGTCTCTCACCTTTTTTTCTTTGAGGGTCTTATTTAATATGCTCACATTTTAAAAACCTTTCCTTGATATTCATCTTTTTCCCATCCAATTGTTATTGAGTGACCAAAATGGTTATTCCCATTTAAATTGAGTGAATCACAAATGCGTGCACATTGTTTTTATTATAGAGCAAACCTTTGTTATTTCATGGTGAAAATTTTAAACAAATTTTACATACACTAACAATAGTATTCCCTGAGAATTTCAGTAAAGAGGACGATGACACTTCTCAGGGGCAAAATTAATTTGAAGAGAGCTTGTGAAATATGTGAGGTCTGTCCATGGACTTGTAAGACAGTTACTACTGATTGGTAGTAAATATGTCTTTCAGAACTGACATGTTTCATAGAGAGATTTATGAAGATGATGTTACCACAAACCTCACTAGAATAAGAAACATTGGTCTTCTGAAGCGACTTATTCAGTTGCAGCAAGATCGGAGACGAAACATTTTCAAATTGCTCAAGGAACTCCAAGGTTGAGTTTGTATTAAGGAACATAGGTGCTACTGACTCAGGGGGATTGGAAACTGACATTTTCAAACATGTCACACACAAAAACATGTATAAGAAAACAACAACAATGTCTTCTGAAGCTACTGATTCAGTTTCAGCAAGATGATGGCGGAATTTTTTGACAACAAGTTATTCCTCGAGACCTCAACCCTTTTGGTAAGACAGTCTTCTTAAAATTATGGGTGATAAAAGCTGAATACTTTCTCCAATCTTGAATAACTACACTGATAACTGTTTGTCAGTGGAACAACTTTGTAATAAAAAAAGAAGAAGAAGGTTGTCCCTCATCAATCAGACTTTCTTGGCAAACCTTCCAGACAGTCTTAATGATTCTGTAAATGGACCTTGAAATGGATAAGTCATGTGCTGGTTAGGTGCCTCGTACCACTTCCTGGAATCAATTGAACTTTAGCCGGTCCTGTGCAGACAACTTCAAAGTTTACTTGGAAAGAAAATGAATTTCACTTTCAAACACAATTCTTGTCAGTCAATTTGTTAGTAGTAGTTGAAAATGCAGATCTGATTTTTTTTACAATTTTGAGGCAAGCAGCTAAACTTAAATACAAATTTGGTCCTTTTTGAGAAAAGCTGTTTCTTAGAACTTTATTATATTTAATTTGTTGCTTTTCAAGTCTCGGCAAAATAAATCCTCATTTAGTAATGTAAAATGCTGTCAGGTCTGTAACTTAATAAGCAAACCTCAACCACTTCAAAGCAGTTCCTACTCATTATGAAATTTGCGGGTTTTGGGCGTCTTCAGAAGTTTTGATTTGATCAGATGCAAATGTGAACCAGTGTGTTTATTTAATCCAGGGAAATTTTCAACCCTTTTTTACAGGAAAAGTTATTTTAAAATCCATGTCATGCTGGTAAAAATTACCCCCCCCCCCAAAAAAAAAAGGCCTGAAAGCAGTAGTTTGATTTGAATTGATGACAACGAACTAGCGTGTTAATTGAATCCACGGACACTTTAAACTCTTTTTTACAAATAAATAAAAAACAAATCCATGTCATGTTGGTAAATTTACCAACAAACCTAAAAGCAGGACCTTGAAAAGATCTAGGTTTTACAAACAAGAGGAAGTTCATTCATTTAAGGAGGAAAAATGGGATAGTGCAGCTTGGTTTTTTACTGGATCAGAAAGTAGATCAAGGTTTGCATGCTGATTTTATTTAGAAAACACACTGTGGTTGCTCTTTCACTGTGTATGACTGGTTATTCAATCATAGTTCATGTGCAGTGTTGTGACACCAAGGACGTTTGTAAATAATGTACCAGCGCGTGGATGGGGATGATTTGATCTTGATTCCGTGAACAAAAACTCAACATGTGGAACAAAAGACAAGCTTTTGGTTTTCTGGGTCGCTGCTTCAAATCATGTGAGAAGGAGGAGACTCTCAATGATGGCTTCGCCAAGAGAAAAATAAATTCCGTTTAAAGGTGTTTACCTGTGGTAACATCTTGGAGTACATCCATGGTTTATGGGAATTCTAAAAAGGAAATCAATATCAATTTGACCAAATCTGTAACATCCAGCAGATGAAACCAAGTTAGTGCTTGCCTCACCTGTTGACAAGAATCATAAAATCTCAATATTTCTCTGTTACTCTTTTCATCTTTGCACAGAAACTGTTTCAAAAAGTACCAATAGGAATATATTATTTGAATGAAATCTAACATTAGGTTTAGTTTCAGAATTTAGATCATCTCACGTGGTGAGTTGACAAAGAACTATCCAAAAAAAAAAAACCCCATAAAAAACCCCTGCAAATAACATTAAATATTAAATATGTAAATCCAATTAAAACTTCTTAAGTTTGGCGATCACTTTCTGATTGTCGGCGAAGCGATTTCTTTCAGTTTAATTATTTATTTATTTTGATTGATAAACCAGATGTTTTCCAGGAAACTGATGTATAATTGCAATTTAGTTTTGACTTTGCAAATGTGACCAACAGAGGGCAGTAGATATCCACTTACATACTCTTGGCCACACTCTTGCTTAGTAAATGCTTTTGTACTCAATTTTAACAACTGGAGTAACAAGATGTATCCAATTAACTGTTATTCTGTTCAAGTATATGCTTTTAAATTAATTTTCCCCCAAGCTATTTTAATAGCAAATTATAGCAAATATATTAAACTTTATTTGTTTTCAGCAACTGAAAACTTGATTACAAAATTTGAAGCACATGCACTGCCAACATAAAACATAAACAAGGTCCTTCATTAGTTAAGGCAGTGTTTTATGACTTTCAACCATAGATAGAGAGGAACATAACACGAGTTAATTAACTATGCAGTGAATTTGACCTTGGTATACAATACATTATCTTTTTAGAATATTATTGCAGGTAGACATTTAGTATAAGTTACTTATCACATTGCCTACATGATAAATGAATTTTGTTTCCACATTTATTTAAAGGGACGTTAGTTTAGGCGCTATTATAGTGTACAATATGCAGCTTTATCTAAACTTGCTACAGAAACTAAATAATGTAAGTTTTTGATGCAATATTTTGAAACAAAGAAATCAGTATTCTAAGCGGTATATTTGTGAACAACATACTGGTTTCTGTCTGCTTAGTTGGCATTCTTTTCAGTCTTTTTCAGTGTGAACTTGAGCCACTTTAAATTGCCAAAAAAGTATAAACATAAATTTCAATTAGTTTCCACACTTGTTATAAAAACAGTGAAGATTTGGTTCTAAACTTAAGTTAACAAGGTCAGTATTTATATTCGATTCATCCGGCTTCAGATTGATCAAGGGTAATTCTGGCCTTGTTGAAAATGTGTTGTGTAGTCACAAACATATGTAGTCATGAAAACCTAACCACTGTCTGAAAATCTATAGAGCGTCTTGGAACCAAGACTAGGTGTTTCTGTGAAATGGATCTTAGGATGGGAAGGGGTGGGGTTTCAGTGCCTGGAGGAGGCAAATGTAAAAAGACTCAGATATAATTTTCTGTCACTCAAACAGCCCCTTTGCTCACCAGCTACAAATGGAGTTTTGCCTGGATCCTTTGCTATTTCAAAAAGTCAAATTGAAGCTTTACATACAGTGATTTTGAAGACTTCTTTTTTCTTATTTCTTGTCACATTGGGTTGAATGTTTATTTATAACTGTACTAATTTACCCGTAGCCAGATAATGTGCTGGGTGAGCCTGACTGATGATTAAGCTAAATGGGCTTATTGGCCATCCTCCATGGCCATACATAATGTACCAGTATGACCACATACTGAGATTCCACCAAGGACATTTCTTTGAAAATGTTACATAACCATTGTATATCCAATAAGCAAACAAACCTGTCCAAGGTTTCCTGGTCTTTAAAGGGCAAGCCTTGCCAACTTCATGAAATTATTGGGGGTCGGGGTTGTTTGTGTCGTGTACCAATATGCCAGCTTGATTTAAGAAACTTCACAAATCCACAGTGGCGATGTACCATTTCTGCTCGATCGTTAATCCTTTATTTGAGAAACTGTTTTATAATGATTGAATAATGTGGAGACAATTTAGATTTGAGTTTCATGCTGTAGAATTTGTTACGGTAAAGTGCAGAACTTGTGATGGAAGCTGTTGGACTGAATCATACAAACTAATCAATACAATCATTTGGTATTGCATCATACCCCCTGCAGGTATGCTTACACAATGTTGGTTTGGGACTATTGTATTGACCATTGGTTCGTCTTGTTTCAACTGGTAATTATAGGAGAACCAATAACATGACTGTGAAGTAAGAATTAGTCATTGATCGACAGCAAGAGTCTGATATTGTTCCACAACTTATTCAAGAGGAAGATGGTTGTGTTTATTTACATATTCATCCCCTGTAACTGATAACTACTTGATTGGATAACAGTTACTCATTCAGTCTCTGTAACTCCGCCTTATTTGTTGTCCTGGCCAATCAAATACCTCAGAGATGACTTATTGCCCATCTTAGTGTTCCATTGAATGACATTTCTGCAAGTGCTGGGTAGGCAGTGTCTAATTTCAGGGCCAATTTTGATACAATGATTTAATGGCGGTGGCCTCTAACTAAATGCTGGCATTGCCTGTTCCTCTTCATATATAAATAAGCACTCTAAGTTTAACTTAGATTGGATTACTCAATCAAACTGGCTCCAGTGATTATTATGACATGACTGCCCACCATGTGACCAGTTTTATAATACAAGGACAAATCCAGTTTGGTAGTGCTTGGAAATCATGAATTATTCATCAAGGTGATGATCTGGGTACATTAACCAAAAAACATTAATATAAAGGCACCATGGTGACTTCCAATTGGACAACAGTGATGTATTCTCATTTGAATAGATGAATTATTCATCAAGGCTGTGAGGCCTAAGCACAAAAGGTCAGCCATGCATGAATATGAGAGATTTGTCCATGGCTACAACAAGGCCTTTCATTGGACAACAGTGATACATCCTTCTCTGATTACCTGGCTCTCTCTATAGGTATTGCACCATACACACTGTATGCACACACCAGACCACCAGTTAAACTTGCCTGATCATTTCTCTTCTACTAATATAATCGGACAGACTTGTTCAGTTGGACACCTTTTGTGGGCAGAGCGCAAAGAACACACGTGGGTCTTCAACTGATTGCTGTACTGCAGTTTGTTTCTTCTCACGTGTTCTTTGTCAGCAAAGCAGCCAAGCAGTTCAGGAAATCACAAGTGAACAGTGGGTGCTGAAGTGAACTTTTTCTTGCCTTTGTTGAGGGGGCTGTGTTCCGTGGGGAATGACAGTTTGTGATATTCTCTGGTTTGTCACGCTGTAACAACTGTGCCTCACTTCAGACAGGAAATACATGTACCAGTAACTTTCAGCTCTGTAGTTGTCACGATCAACATCCCCAAAGAGTATCAACTTCAACTTCTAGATTTTGAAAACCAGATTGTTCATCAGATCAAAGGAGCTTTGTGTGTTGGTAGTGTCTTCTTGGGGTAAAATTTGCAACAGGCAGACAAGACTGTTTACTTCAAAGTCTGTTTTTTCGGTGAGAACCGTTGTTCATCTGCAATGTACATCATGTCTGAAGCATACATTGAGTCTGGTCAACCCCTGAACCTCGTCCAACCGTCCAAGAGCAAAGCTAAGATGATGGCGAGGGCCGCTGCCCAGCGGAGCATCCACCATGTTGATTCCAATTGCCCCTGCCCCCAGATAGACTCTAAAAGCTCCATCTTGTACCGGCTGCTGACGGACAACTACTACAGTGGGGTACCCTGCTCATGCTCGAGCCCCCATTGTCATAGCAGCTTGCCCAGCCCACGTGAGAGCAAACTTAAAATCCTCTTGGAGGAATCAAAGAAGCAAGCTGTGCAATCGTAACTAGAAGAGACAGAGTCTTTGTGATAATCACCAGTCATGCTTTGAGTATGTATTTATTCATTATTTGTGGAAGTATGCTAAACTTTTTAAATAAGTTACTGAGTTTGTAATGTTTGTTGTGCTCCTTTCAAATCCTAATGACTAATGGTAAGTAACATATAGTTTTTTGTATCCAACAGCATGTTTTGTACTTTTATAAAGGATTCATTTTATCTTCTCCTACGAGACCAAATTCTGAAGTTGATGTTGATCTTTTACATTATTTATCCAATATATTAAGAATGTAAAAGATCATATCATCCCAATCCCTTCATTTATTTAATGAAGGTTGAAAATGTCTCAATGCACTGCATATAGTCAAATCCAAAAATTATACTGGAGTAATTTTGAGTCCAGACAAACTGTGATCCCTGAAGTGCCACCATATGTGTTAGTTCTGTCCAGTTATAAAACAGTTTTTCTATAACTTGTAAATTGAAAAATAAGGCTGGAAAAAGAGTAAACAGGAAAGATAAGTGTTATCAGAGTAACAATTTGTTTACAAACTGTGACAGATAAAAATATTCTAAATTTTTAAGGGGTATGTCGTGGTAACAACATTTACTGAGCACCATTAGACACCTGGCATGTCCAACCAGTTTTGGCTATCAGAGAAGAAATAAATAAATTTAAACAGATTTTTTGAAGCTTTATTGGAAAACTAAAATAAACCAGAATCAGAGATTTCTTGTGCTTAAATACGTACATGTGTACTATTGATACCTGAATGAAAGTTCTTTACTGCGCTGAGTTAACATTTGGTGCATCCAGGTGTCTACACATTCCCCTTGTAAGTTCAAGTTTCCACGCAGTCGCTAAGACAGCATTACTCATAATTTGTTTATTTCTGTCTCTTTGTACACATCATCCATCTCCAGTGTGGCAAGCTGTCGCGTCATGCTCAACTTCATAACAATACTCTTTGCTCGTTTTTTCTGGTCGGGGAATTTTGTGGTTGTTCCCTTATTTTTCTTCCTTTTTTTTTCTTCTCACTCTTGGTTCAATGCATGAAGGCCACACATTACTTGGCCCACATGTCTGATATGCCCTAGTTATTAACCATGATGCTTTTCAGACAAACCAGTGATGCATAAATCACAAGTTTCAAGTGTTAAAAGTTAGAAAATGTATACTGGAAGATGGTTGTAAAGCATTGGTAATGTTTTTTTAAATTTTTTTTATCAAGACATGGCACAGCATTGGTTGTGCTGGTTTGGGTTTGTGCACACACTTTGAATCAAGATGACATACAGTGGTAGTAGCAACATTTAAAAAAATCGAAAGTACAATCGCTGAGTGTGTTCATTTTATTTTAATAGTGGTAAGAAATTTGATTTGAGATTCAGCACTATTTCTAACTCTACCTCCATGATCTTGGGCAGGATACTGATTCCATGAGTTGCAATAACCCTTGGATATTTTTCATTGAAATTTGGTAAAAAGAAACACAAAGTTGTACAACAACCATAGCTTGATGCATAAAACACAAAAGCAAGTATGTTATTAAAAAGAGACCATTGCTTATTGCTTTTAGCATTGTTAACAACAAAATTACATTTTTTAGTATAATAAACTGCGATCCCAAATTTGCATTACTTATTTTACATCAGAAAGTTTTCCTCTTTTCACCTTGGTCTAGCTTCAGTCAAATTTAATTTCAGAAGATAAATCTCATTAGATTTTTATAAATTGAGGGATGTCATTGCCTTCCGAGCTCAAATTATATTCTTCCACCACCACTATTATACATTTCTAAAAACATTTTGCTAACCTTGGTAGTGCAATTATAGAAATGACAGCAAACAAAGAACGAAAACAAGTTTTATTATTTTTTGTCCCCAGCATAGGCAGGGTGGAGAACATTGCCTGACCTTGCTTGTAATAGCCAGCTCGGTTGGCCTCGATGGGGAAAAATCAGACAGCGTTATTTTTTTTCTTTCTATAATAAACATCTGGCCTTGTTGTTAACTCTGGCTCTTCCCACCGGTAATAATGACCTTGCGTGGCAGCACGTCCTTGAGCAAAAAAAATGTCCTTGGGTGGCAGGCTTTATATTATATATATAATATATATTTATATCTATGTCTGCCTCCATTCTCTTTGGCTGTCACAATGTTTATCAGAACGCAGTTGTCCTTGCATGCAGGGTTTTGATTGGTGGACTTTCCATGCATCTGTTGACCAATCACACGCCATAATGCACATCTGTAGCATTGATTTACAATTATCAACCCTCAAGCAGTCATCTTTTTTTTTCTTTTTTCTTTTTCACTTGTGAGAGATTTAAGCGTCTTTTCCATGTGGGATGTATATTTTCGTAGGATACACATGTTTGTTCTGTTTCACGCAAGCGTGAGTAAGCATGGTGCTTCATCTTTAAAGTAGTGGTCGACCTTCATGGTCACTCTGTAATAAGGCAAAAACAGTGGGGGCTGAAGTTGTCGAAGATGAAATCAGTGGCAAATTATCCTCTCCTTGGAGCATGGTACATTAATGAGATTTTAACAGCATGTTTTGTCATAGTGCTTTGTCTTCAATGTCCTCCTAACTAGGAAGAGATGAGAGTAAAATCAACAATCTTCTGGCATCTAACCCCCACTAGACAAACCCTGGCATATTTTTTTAGATGCAACATTTCAATCATTTTCCAGTGTCTTTATCTGACAATGAGCAGAATTTGACATGCGTCAACTACACGTAGCATCCATTCTCAGCCTTACACAACCTAAAAGCGCCTTGAATTAATATTCAAACCACAAAGCGCTTAATTTGGACGTGACATAACCGAACACTACAAACAGTTAAAGTGCACTCGGACATCATTGTCGCATTCAAATCATCGGACAATTAATTAGTGTCTGCGTCAACCATGCTTAATTAACTTCAGCAAATATTCTACCCCCAACCCCCACGTAGAATGGCTCAGGTTTTTTTTTATAGATTTGAGCTGATGAGGGTTAGGTAAACAGAGTGTGGAAGCAGAGAATAACAACATGTGTGATATGAGGAAATGCTGTACAAATATTGCCGCCTTCATTGTTTGGTCCATATGGGTATCATGATTGACAGGGAAATTTCTATTCTTATTGAATGATATTACTCTCTTAGAATAGCCTGTAAACAAACAATTTGTGAAACAGTTGTGTCAAATACTCAGAAAGTTAGATTTTTAAAAGTAACATAAGTGTTTTCTATTTGTCCTGATTCGAGCTTTGCACTTAAGCATAAATCCTCTGTAACAAACGAGAATTTCATGTTTTATGTTATAGTTTCCCTGAATGTATAACAGAATTTTTTATTTTATTGTCCACACTCCATCGTGCATTACTGACTTATTGTAGTTGTGGTTTATGCATCTTACCGCCTGGATGAGTTAAATTTCCAGAGTTTTTAGATTTGTTAACTGCTTTTGAAGATCTCATATTGTGCACTTCTGTGGGTTGGAACGAACAATTGCCTTTTTGTTCCCAGGTTCTGTAAAAGTACTATGACCGTGAATCCTTGAAATAGATAACCTTTGTGTTGAACTTTACAAACAATGCTCAAAATAACATTTGAAGCCTTCTTTGTGTAACTGCTCTCAAAAAGTCTGGCTAAAAGTTGTAAATAAAATGGTCATGATTTTCCCCCTTTTCACCTCGGCAAATTGCAAGATTATCTCAAAGCAATAATCCAGTCTGTATGAGGAACTGAAGCCACAATGTCGAGTCTTACTGTAGCAATCAATAACCTCCCAAGGTTACTGTGGCAGATTTTGTTGTGTTTTAAAAGGCCAAACTAACACAAACAGTTTCTGTTTCGTAGGGTTTAAGTACTGTCGCTGCATTACATCACTTGGAAATGTCAAAACAATCAAGTCATTTTAAGTCGCATCTTTTAAGGGAGTTGTGTTTATATGGTGATTACATATTTTTTGTTCAATTCAAAAGAAAATTTGTATAAGCAGTACAGCAAGTAATGTAAGTTTGTGTTTGTTTTTCTGTCTTCCTCTGTACAGATATTCCAGGCCTGGTAGACCCAGCTATGGTTGAGGCTCTACAAAGTGAAGCCCAGCTGCGATTGAGCGAGTACGTGGCATCAATGCACCCCCAGGACCCCCTGCGCTTTGCCCGCGTACTCCTCAGTCTTCCCCCTCTGCGCAACATCCGTTCCCGCGTCATCACGCAGCTCTTCTTCCGTGACCTCATCGGGGCCGTGTCCATGGAGGACCTGCTGGAGCAGATGCTGGCCGTTCGCTGATCAGGAAGATGCGACAAACTTAGAGATGAAAACATTTTAAAAAGAATAAGATTTTGATGTGATGCATAGAGAGAGAAGTCTTTATAGTTTATCTATCTTGGGTTTGATGGTCAATTCCCTCATTTGTTTCCAATCTCGAACCAAAGAAAAATAGGTTCGCTTGTTTATTATTGCTTAGATTGAAAACTTATTGAAGTTGCACTTTTGGTTTACCAAAAAGCTTGTTGCCAGCTTCACCAGCAGGTCTTTTTTTCTGGTTAATGAGTTATGGAAAGGGCCGTGCCTTTCAGATGTTTAAGAAGAGGGGAAAAACAGATTTTGGAATATGCTCTCCAGTGGCAGATTTTGTCTTGATTTTTTTTGTTAAGACAATTTTTATCGCCATCAGTGATTTGATCTGAATTCTATTTCAAAGCCAGGATTCCTGCTTAAAATATTGCTTTACCAATAAAAAAAACAATTTTGTACACTTTGAAAGAAAGTCAAAGTTTATTTTCAAAATAATAGATTCAGAATATGTAAAAAGAAATCAGTAAAAGTTAAGAATGGCCGGATGTAAGTAGAACTGACCAAACCCAAGTAGATTTCAATCTTGCATACATGTCATATTGCCCACCTTTGCCACCGAATTTTATGACCAATATTTCTACACAGATAAATTCAAAGATACATATACATGTACAAAGTGATATTTTACGCATAAACAACTGTGTCTAGCATTTCTAGTGAAGGAATAAATTGGCTATAGACTTTTATCATGCTGGGGGCTATCTATATTGGCTCCCTGTGTGCAGTCATCTCATTGGTTGTCTAAACTTAAAAGGGACCAGTCTATTTCCCAGGCAGCCTTGTGGTCTTTGTGTCCCTATGTTATGGAGGAATCAGCAGCATGAAAAAGGTCCCTAAGCCAGCAATCTTTTATTGTCAGAATGTGAAAATTAGATCAGTGTATTTTATTGCACATAAATGTGACATAAAACAAACTTGAGTAGGTTTCTAGTTTAAAAGAAGCAAGCATTTTTCCTGCTAGAAGTTTGAAAATTATTGACGTAGAAATCAAGAGTTTGGTATAAAACTCATCATGACCAAAAATCGCAATTGTAAAGAGTTTAACTGATGGTTCTTGCATAAGATTTGTCTCCTGGTAACATTTGAAATTGGCCAAGCACTTTTGTCAACTATGAAATTGGCATCTGGTGCATGCAATACATTCATGCACAGATTCCTTTAGCATCATATTTTCATATGAAAGATAAAGTCAACAGTTGGCACAATTAACTCTGGGAATGAAAAACAAATAAACAAACAAATAGCTATTGACGTAAAATTGTTTCCAGATACTTTGAAATTTTAAATCTGACAAATTAATCTGAAAATATATTTGGTTACAAATGGATAATTTTAAAATCGACATAAATTTGCGGGGGACAAATATTTAATAAAAAAGGGGGCTTTGGAAATCTATGCACACTGGTGATTTGAGCAAATGTTTATTTATTTAAAATGACCAACGGATGATGTTAGGTCATTGTCATATATGTACAGTAACTTTTTCCCACCTATAGATGTAAACAAGTCATAAGGAATGTACAGAGGTTTTTTGGAGTTTTCTTAAGATAGCATATTTTATGTCTGTGTGTGTCATTATCTGTAGTATTTTCCTGACTGAAAGTCACTGAGTGTAATGTATTTGTGATGCAATGATCAGTGTTAAAATCATGTCTCATCTCATACATGATTATGGACACTGAATGGATTGGGATAGGGCGAAGGAGCCAGACAGTCTAAAGTCCAAGACATTTACAGACTATTCTTCGATATGGATTGCAAAATTAACCATTAGGTGTGGCTTAAAACTTGGGCTGAGGCAAACCTTGCTGTTGTGTCGGCCTGCCAAACTTGAGGCCAGCTTTGTGCTAACATCACATTGGAAAACCTGCCCACTGTGGCCATCTACTTGCTGTGAACGATTCTTCAGAGTCCCATAGCTACCATTCTTTGTAGTTTCTATTTTATCATAGTGGCTAAAACATTTGGATTAGCTTTCCATATTTGCCAATGTTTCAGTGTGGCCGCTTGGACAGTCTGGTCATTTTATATTTTTTTATTTGACCAGATGACTACAGCAGTCCCGCCAACACCTAGGTTTATGCTTCAATGTTGTTACATCGCAATGGAAGATCAAGAAAATAACTGCAACAGAAAAAGCAGAAAATAGGATTATGTTCTCTTAAGTTGTTAAAACAAATTTTCCTATTACAACTTTGAAAGAAAATCGAAAACTAAAAAATGTTTTTTCTCCACTCTATTATGCTACTAAGTAGTACCCATGCAATTTTGCCATTTTGTTTGTGAGACTAGATCGAATTGAACTTGTTTTCTTCTTTTTTCATCAAAAGCAGCACCAGTGCAGTTTTGTGTGACTCTTATATTAACGAGTTTCGAAAAGGGTTTGTTAAGTTTTTTTGTATTCCCCAGTGTGATGTAACGAGGACAAGAGAAGTGTTTTCGAAAAATGGTATATTTTGAGACGTTCCGAGATGGAGCGGCTGTATAAAGAAAAGTTGTTTGGGTTGATTAAAAGACCCATTTTATTTATTGTGATTAGTAAAATACTATTTATGATTAGAGAATAATGTGGAGCCGTTCTGCTTGATTATTATGCCTTATGTTGTGTCCTATATTTTCAAGATCGATTCCCAAGACTGGTAGAATTGTTTGTTGTTGGTACAGTTGAACAAAAATAAAACTGAATAGAAAAAAAAGAAGAATTTCTCTGATGGGTGTGAAATGAGTCGAAGGTTTGAAAGCCAACTAAAAGTAAGTGCGTGACTTTAACTGAAATATCGCTTTTTGCTTACGATCAATAGTTTCTTAGTGAAAGACGAAGAGAGAAAGAATTTGGCTGCAATAAACAATATTTTGAAGACAGAAAACATACAAGTTTGAAAAATAAAAACCAAAATATTTGTTGTTATTGGGAAGCCAAGCCAATCTGAAATACTGCTTGTGTTTATTTGTAGTTGTATACTTCAGAACAGTATAGTGTATAAATATTTAAACTTGAAGATATTGTGTTCCGTTTTTTTCCCCCAAGAGTTGGCAATGTGTTTGTATACCTGTTAATTCCAACAAGGAGTTGGTGTTGAAGTTCTTATGATCTCAGTATTTGGCCTTTTCATTTCTGCCGTTAAGTGAAGAGTACCAAGGAGATGATGGTACCACGAAAACTGTGGAAGACTGTTACTTTCTTTCAAATTAAGGGCTGGCTACGGGAACACGTCCAATGGCTATTCGTCATTTATACAAAATTATAATTTACAATATTTATTCACGGAGGGTCTCATTTTGATCAAAGAGGCACATTGCTCTGGGGTGTAAACAAAAGGGGGAGCTTTAGTAACCCCCTCCTTCCCAACCCTTTTCTTATTGAAGAGTGCAATCCCGTACTCTTAAAAAGAAGGTATCACACGAAAGCTAGACATTTTCCAGTTGGAATCACATTTATTCATACAGTGCTAACAATACAGGTCACTTAAATCAGTTCAACCTCCTGGAGGCTACGGTCATTATGTTAAACTTGACTAAAATAAAAGAAAGAGTCGAAGAAGGAATAAACTTGTAAATATGTAGCGCTAGTAATAAGAGATCTACATGATCTCGAAATAATAATATATTGAATTCTTAAGATAAAGTTGTGTTCGTGTCTATGTGAAATATTACTCGGTTTTTGTTTTCCCAGATCATTGTGTGAATAAAAAAAAAAAAGCTTATTAACAGGAGTCTTATTTCGCAAAAAGATTCAGCGATTTTATTACTAGGGATTTTTCCTTTGCGTCTTGTGTAATTGTTGTAAAATCTCTCTTATTGTGTTGTTGGTGTATTACAATAAAAGAGAAAGCAGAACTGTAAAATAAGTTGGAGTACAGACTGGAATGTTGTGTGTCTTTGTCTCATCAGTCCTAATGCATACCGCGGCCATTTTGTCGTGTTTCCTGTATTCCACTGGCGGCAATGGTGCACAGGGCTCATTTTCACAAAAAGGTATTGCTCCTATGACGTGCCCAGTCTTAATTGCTAAGTAAAGTGTGATGGCACAATACAACTCAATGTGGCAATGAGCGTCAGTGCTTTGCGAAGTCGACCCCTGAGTATCTGTCTCGGTTTATCTGCCTTTACACTCGTCCCTCTGGGACTGGGTACGAAACCAGACTAGATGTAAATACAAACCCAATCAATCTAATCCAGCACAACTCCAAATCAGACATTTGGTATCCCTTTAATCTATAACCCATTTAAACAAAGATTTCCGTTTGAAATCAAAACCAAAACAAAAGAATGCCCTTGGATATCAGTTACGTTTTGCCTATGAATGTTGTTTAAAAACAAACACCCCTAACGAGTACATAAATAGCACCGTGAACTTTCCGGAAATTGTCAAGCAATGGTGTTTTTGCCTATAGCTTGAAGTAATTGATTTGTTTAGTTGTTTTCTACATTATTAAAAGGTTTACGATTGGAATCTATAATTAGGGGCAAACTACCACATATGTCATGGTGCTCTCTGTAGTATTACTCTGCAGTTTAATATTATTAAAAACATATATAAATGTTTGTCTGTAAATATACATAAATATTATCTTTCATCTTTTTCAAACAATATAGATTGGCCCTTCTTTATAAATAAATGGTGGCTCTTTAACTCAATTTAACCGTTCTGTGTTGGAAATGGTTGGCACATTATCTGGCTTTTCTGATGTCTACAGTCACCCATTTTATAATGTTTATTACCACAATGTGAGCGTGGTATAATACTTTATACTGCTGCGTTGTATATAGGCAGCTCGTTTGGTGACCTTGGTCCCATAAATAAATATCTAGGTCATCGACGAGCTACTAAAAACAAACTCGTCATCATTGGTGCCCGTCGCCCTGCTTTATCAATTGCAGCTGAGTGCCGAGTATCAGTGATGCATCCCTCAGCTGTAGATATATTGATGTGTTACAGCCAGCCATGGAGACGATAACAAAAAGTCCTTGGCAAGTTGCCTTACATATTACTCAATACCAGGACGTAGGTCTACAACCCGTATCGATTAGATGGTTTTGCCTTTTTGGCGTTTCATAGTATTTGCATTCAAATTTGAAACTCTGCTGGGCTTGGGCCATTTTGAAACCGTATTTCCCAAAATTCTATTTCCACGGCATAGTTGGTGGTCGGGATCAGATTGGAAAATTTGTACTCTGTATTTTTAAGATAAAACTATGAACACGTATGGATATGTATGACTACACTCATCAACTTCATTGCATTAATCATGTCTCTTATAGCTGTCTTAAATCACACACCACGTGGGCCAACTCGTCTTCGTACAGACAGAACGCATTTCCGCACCCACTAATTAACAAAGACAAATAATTGTTAACTTTGCATGACTGATGACTTATCTTTACCCTTCCCCGACCTAAGCTACCACTTGCACCTCGTCCATTTTGAGTTTTACACCGATTGATAATGCAGCTTTTATTTTGCCGTTTTCTTTCTTTCCTTTTTTCGGTTAAAGCGGAGAGCGAAGATTCGGCCTTGCGGCTATTAACAACGAGTGGGCAGATTGTGTCCTTGTTGCGATTCAGACGGCGCGGCCTCGCCAGAAATTCTCGGTTTCTATGTATATGTGCAAACGCACCTTCCATCCTGCTAGCCCCGCCCTCTGTATACTCACGAAGGTCAAACAGACTGCGTTGTTTCATCCGCTAGCAACACTTGCAGACAAGGTAATTCTTGAGGAGCCATATTTAAAGCCGAGGTGTACACATTTGTTAATCATTTTAACAAAATAAGTCTAAAATATCTGTGTGTGCGATCGTTGTTTAATCATGCAAAAACTTTGGTCTGTATTTGGCTTCTGGCTTAACTATAACCCTGGTTATTTAGATTGCTCTCAGGAAACCTGGCGACGGTTACTTTCCAACGCATGATGAATAATGTGTTCCACATTAATGACGGATGCCCAAAATATATATCACTCGAGGTTGTATAGTAGAGGTCAAACCATGGAAACCCTTAAAACCATGTATCAATGTCTTATAATTATAGCATTTTGAGTGAGTCCCATGCCTCTAGGATGTGAGTTTTCTCACGACGTAATCCGAGACTTAAAGGGAGGGTATAGGTGGACCTTTTTTAATTACTCCACAAGTTACTGACCATACAAACTTACTTGGTAAATAAATAGCACTGGAGAGCTATTGATATTATGAAACACTGTTAGAAATGACACCCTTTGAAGTAATGAAGTTTTAGAGAAAGAGGACATTTTTCACACAAAAATTGAATCTTGAATTTTCTGTCATTATTTCTTTGCAACTTTGATTACCAATTGAGCCCAAATTTTCAGAAGTTTGTTATATTGTTGATATTATGTTGGTTAGTATAGTAAGTTAGTATACTTGTCTCTGACAATTAACAAAAGTATACCCTGCCTTTAAAAAAACAGACATGTTCAAAATAGTGTCCATCAGTTTCGGTTGCACTTGTATATTTTTGTGAAGTGTATATACTCGGAAGTATAGTTCTACAATCTTTTTGGTGAAGGGGCCTCGATTCAAGTCCCCGCTACCACACCCACATGAGCTTCACCGCTGTCAAACTCCTGTTTCGTCATTCTTCCCTTTAAAAATTTTAAACGTACAAAGTTTGTGTCTTTTTTCCCTCGCCAAAGTTAAAATTTTCTTGAAATATAGGGCCATACCAAATGTAAAATTCGTACGATTTGTAACTGAATTTTAAATATGCTTTACTTAGATTAGATTGATGACAAATGTATTTTTAGATAATATTAAATAATGTCTTAAACTAATTTCGAGACTACTCTTGTTTGACTGGAAAAAGGATAGCATATTGAATTTTACAGCACCATTGTCTACCACTTTCGGCCTTCGAGGTCTAGCGTTCGGAGCGGATTCTGTTCGCGTGGTAAACCAGACTTTATAATACAGTTGAGCTTATTTCACCTTGGATGATCCATTTATCTGGGTGTTATGTAAGAATTGTGTAACGGTAACCCACTGCACCCTGGAAGTACCTCCTTGCCTGAACCACAGACCCTCCCAGCACCCAATATAGAACGAAGAGTTTGACCTTTAAAATCATGTTGTACCCAAGTTCTCTAGGAAACGATATCTCAAGTCGAAGCGTGGGGGATGTAACCTATTCACAATTAAAATATCTCCAACATTATCATTTTGAGCTTTGTGTTTGTATTCCGGTAACAAAACATTCCAAGGATTTTTTTACTGAAAAAAAAAATCAATTTGTCTAACCCATCCTATCAAGGATTTGTACACAATAGAACAGACTGTGTTTTACTATCACATTTATTGTTTGTTGTGGTGCCAGTTACGATTGACAATAATTCGAGGTTATCTTCTTAAAGGACGCAATATCTTTTTTAGTATCAATTACATCTGCTTCAAACACCAAGGCCCATGTTTCATTACAACTATACACTTGAGCACTATTAGCTCAGCACAAAACAATGTTTCTTACCAGAATAAGGTTACCAGCCAAAATACCATATCACACATACTGTCTTTGACTGGTTTCCTGCATAGTTTTGCTTAGCAAAACATTGTAAAATAATTGTTTCCTGCTTAAAGCAGCTCTACGAAAATGGGTCCGTATTGGAAGCAGACATTGTATTTCACTTATAGTTATTAATTTAGGAATATTTTCCAATCACATGTTTTTGCTTTTCGTTGAATGAAGGTTTAGTCGTTGTGAAAAAATCGACAGTGTATAAAATAGAGAGTTTAAGAAACAAAACTTTGTAACTTATTATTCCTTTCACCAGAATGTAATCAGATTTGATCATGATTATCTAAGTTTTGGTAAATCTCAATACATAGCAGTGCGTTTTTTAACAGTTCAACCCAACAAGAAAACATGAGAAATACACTTCAAAATTATTGAACCCGGTCGTAGCGTTTGTGTCCTTGGATGGGAACTTTCGAGGTATTGTTGGGTGTGATTTATAAGCTTTATGAGCGTCATGAAGCTGCCGGGGCTGCATACTCCTAAGGATTTGAGATGGCCTCATTACTGTTTTTACTGCATACGAACAGTTAAGCTTAGCAGGTCAGATAACAGCCTAGTTAAGACTATTGCAATATTTCGCTGAGCAGGTAACATTTATTTAAGCAAAAATTGTTGCTTAACAACTTCATATTGAACGAAGCTTAGGTCTGCGTGCATACAAGGCCGTTTCGCAAAACCTCCGCGCATCGATCGTTATGTTTGGCGTAATCACCTTAAAGGGACAAACTCACGAAGGTCTCAGTTTTAAAGGCACATGTTCAACCCAAGGACTGGACTACATGCATTAAATCATCGTGTCTTTCTATAATCTGTGCCTGGCCATTAGCTACAAATCCAATCTAAATGCAGCTGGTGTGCAACAATTTCTTTAATATTTTGGGCATTTATTTGAAGTTTTTTGAGTTTACGTTTAATGATTTGTATGATGAATTGTTTTTATTATTGTCCAGTTGAAATCCTTTGTGTTACATGATCTCGTATTATTTTCTCATATTTTAAAAACAAGTTGACAGCCGAGCGCAATGAACAATATTGCATTGCATTTCTTTCAACTGAACGTTTGATGGTCGTTTCGCTCAATTTGTGTTCCAGGTTAATTACCATTGGTGTGCTTTTCCTTTAAAGCGTAGTTGTGCTGAGGAGACTGGTAACCAGTTTGTTTTCCCTCAAGGTTTCCTCATATGAAAATGGAGAGAGGGAACCCACCAGCGATTTGTTTGTCCGTTCATTAAATTTCCTGCCCGGTAGCTCAATTATCACCGTTTAATTTGGTCGGCAAGGACATCTTGGGCGCGAACAACATCATGTAACTGTTTGGTAATAACGATAATGGTTGGCCGTAAACTGGGCAATGTCGTCAGCAATATTTGTTAGACTCGCTGTGTGATCGCTTTGTGTTGGTATTAAGCCGCGTCCGAAACAAGCAACTTCGGCTACGGCTGCGGTAAACGGCCGTTGGCTGCAACGGCTACGTTGAAGAATAGGACCTTTCAGCGTGCCGGCCATAGCAACTGCCGTAGCCATAAACTCGGCATGAGCAAAGGCTATGGCTAAGATTATTGATAAGGGCCCCACATCAACTTTGGTTAAAGCAGCGATCCAGCCGTAGCTGTAGCCGTAGCTGTAGCCGTAGCCGCCAATTTGGACACGGCGTGATTTGCTGTAGACCTTTATCACAACTCATGCATAGTAGTGATTTGCTAAAGGGACCATACTGATTATTTACACACCAGCAAATAAAAGTCGAGTTGGTTT
The DNA here is from genome assembly GCA_010994315.2 of Pisaster ochraceus. Lineage (NCBI taxonomy): Eukaryota > Metazoa > Echinodermata > Asteroidea > Forcipulatida > Asteriidae > Pisaster > Pisaster ochraceus. Next base: position 1,703,121 of record CM021535.1, read on the forward strand.
GGATGCTGGGATTTGAGTAGAACATGGGAGCTATGTCCATATATATACATAGACCTTTTTCATGGTGTGGCCTTTTTGTTTTCCCCCCATTCAAATCGATTTAACCAAACCGAGGCTTGAAGGGCATAGTCTGTTTCCATTTTGTACAATGACTATTAGCATCCAATACTGTTAATAGATACAAGGAACATATAACCAAGATGGTGACAGCGTGATAAAGGTCTAATAGAGCACACACACCTCATCACCGAAAACACACGTCGTGTTTTTCTTCACTTAACGAAATCAATCAGTTTGAGTTTACATTGACTTCAACTTCTGGATTTAGTTTGACCCCTACCCATTACCTTGAGTGTGCAATTACTATTTAACCAAGACGCAAATCAACCGGTGTGCGAATCCCCTGTCAGTTTTCAAACATAGACTAGCAATCTAGTCATTTCACCTTTTAGTTAGAACTCTAAATGTTTCACAATTTAAAACGTTCTGAATTTCAGATGTTGGTGATGCTAAATGAGACGTGATGGAATAACAGCCAGGCTATACTACAGACGATGAGTACATTCATCGTAGTAACTGAGGAATCAAGAAAATAATGTGAGTTGAAATAAATATAATTTGTACAAAGCTATATGGAAACAAAACTAACAAAGAAAGGTCAAGTGTATGCCTTTATAGTAAATTTCCTGCGGCCCCCGAAAACAATGGGACAAAGATGAAGAAAGGTAATACAAAATGCCATTTTCAACTATTGAAAACCTAATCTTGTTTGTAAATATTGGTAACCATCACAGCTGGGGAAAACTATTGGAAGATTTTCCTGGCGGTTGTCAATTAGTGACTTTTTTAAATGACAAAACTGCTCTTTGCATCGGTCCCACTTGGAACTAAAACGTTGTTTTGAATCAGACGGATCCAAAAAGACAAAATGGGTCTTACTTTCTGAAACGTGACTCGTGATGGCGATTCCTTCTCGACATTATTCCCAGGGTAACAGTTAAAACTTTTTGGTTCTATTGATTGCAATTATTTTGTAGAATCTTCCTCCTCACCCTTGGGGTTTTATAGTTTTCATTATAGAACAATCACATATTATGCTCTAGTAGCTTTTTTTCCGTAGGCCTATATTTCACGTTAAGATGAACATGAAGGTCGTCTTCAGCATCTGTAGATTTTTTGCTGGGTTGCCTATAATTATTTTGTCGTTAACGACAAAAGGTAATGAGCTGAAACTTTGTATACGTCAATCGTTAAAAGGTTTCCTTACCCCGGCATACATCTTTATTCACAGTACAATGGACCACAAGAGAGAGGATGTTTAAATTGATTTCTTTTCATTTCTCTATCAAAAAAAGTATAAAAAGACCCGTCTATTGCGACGGGTTTCATAAAGATATGACCTAAAATTTGCGTAAAAGCAAAGTCGGGTAAAACTCGAATGCAAATTGTATGACGTCAGATAACTTTCGACCAACAGGTTTACCATGGGATGAACTGTGTTCAGTGTATTACTACGCCTAACCGCTAGTCTCAAATGTGCATCCAATTTGGAGTAGAGGTAGGCGTTGTACACAGGTCACCCGACGGTAAAAGCTGTGATTGGTCGAAAGTTATCTGACGTCACACATTTTGCATTCGAGTTCTACCCAACTACGCTTGATGAAAAATGAGTGGGGATTGGTCGAAAGTTTATAATATTATTAGAACAAATTTGCATCCAATTTGAGAGGCTAGGCGTAGTAGTACACGGTGGCATCGGAGCCTGCTAAGACAAACAATGTCCCAGCCAAGATAGCGCCAGCTGCTCTGAACAATAAATATCGATGCTCTGGGAATGACCTCGAGTAGTTGATATACGATCGAAATCAATGGTCTCAGCCCTCGTTAACCTTGTTTGATGTCTGCTATTATTGAATAGGACATTCATGTTTCATCGCCAATAACACATGATTATGCTGACTGGCCTGCGGACTCAGTGCTTGAATTAAGAAGGAACGATTAAGACTTAGAAGAAAAGAAAGGTTCAGATCTACTTCAGCAACATTAATCTGAAGATACCCTGTGGTTTGCAAAGTAGCTTTTGTTACGAACCGAAGACCACATAAATCAACCGAAATGTATTTCGAGATTTCAAGAATATGTATGAAGTTAAATACAAGAATAAAAACAAGATGTGATGAATTTGAAAAGCAGCGGTACAGTGGTGGACTAACTCATGGATACAATCTCATCACTTTATACATGATTCCATTTTGATCCTGTATTCAAAAAAAGTCTTGTCAATAATCGCTGTCATTATGCGTACACAAAAGAAGAATTCTTAAGCCAAGGGGGTTGATCAAGAAAGCTTGAGTGAGCGAGAACTGAAGAAAAACGAGTGATATTAAGGGGTGGGGATATATTCAGTGGTGGCTGCAATCACGATCGATGTACTAGGCGCAGCATAGATTTGAACCTTGGTCCACTGAAAAACAAAAGTACCACCATACGTCAACCTGATTCTCATTTGATGATGTGGAGATACACTCCCTTCCCCAATGAGGGACTTTGGGGTGCTAGGTGACAGCAGACTTTATACCAGGTTAATCCATTGTTCTTGGTAATGTGCGCATGCTCAGAACTACGTAAACAATGGACAATACCAGGTAAGTCTGCTACCTTCTACCTTCCATTGACAATAATCTTTTGAGTGAGGAGGATAAAGTTAATGAAGCACACCAACGGACCGGGTGTCCGGACCGTGTTCAACAGACTAACCCTGGGGAACAAGCTGCACCCCGTTTGGCTCACTCCACCACAGACACACCCGTGACCACTGGCCTCTCTCAAACGCCAACGATACGCGATGACGCATCAAGAATCTTCAGTCATCAGAGTTGTGTACTGGTTGGTGTGAAAAATGACTCATCAAAATAATCCAAGTATAACCACGAGAAAGGAATCTCTTCATCATGACTTGTCCAGTCTTGGGTTACTAACCTCGGCCACAGCGGAAGGTGAAAATCATATGATATGATGAATTCATATTGACCTTCACGTTGGCGTTCCTTACACACTGTGATGTGATCATCAATAGTCACTAGACCCCACCTTTCTGGTTTCTTTTTGTTAAGAGCGTTGTCAATGAAATGGAAACATTTACTTTACTCGATGAAACGTGAACAAGGGCTGCTATAATTGGCATGGGGGAAAACACCGATTCCCATCCTCAAGTTTCAAGACTCATATCTTTCAATTTTTGTTTATATTGTATTGAAATAAAATAAACGATCTTGAATGACGGTCGGCGTCGAACTCGTTCGTGATTACTTGTTCGAAACTTACGCTATACGAGAACTCCCAGAAACAACTTTAAACCAAGTCATCGTGCAGACTGAAATAGAAAATTCCGCTTTCTGTTTTAATTACCATTCTGGAATGCTGATATCATCAAAATATGGCATTGGTGACGGCAACATAATTATTTTAGCATCATACAACATTAAAACAACCAGCGAACAAAGATGCATCCATGATCTGTTATTACATATCAAGGATCTCATTGTCACAAAGAGACCATTAGTTGAAAACCAGCAATTAGAGCTTTAAAATTGTCTAATTGGATGCTGAGCTCTACAACTGAAGTTGTATTGTTCTTCGATTCTTTTTTTTATTTTAGGTAAGAGAAATGAGACGATCGGATTCGACCGTTTATTAGGTTGGTGTTTGAAAGGACAGAACTGTTTCACGATCTAAACCCAATTATGTCTTAAAATATCAACTAATTAGTCTGGACTGATGTATTCTTAGAATAGAAGAAAAGAGAGACAAAAACCTTGGATCTAAATCCAGCCACCCTGCCATTGTCAATCGTGATTTAAAGGTATTAAAAGTAGAGGAACTGTACGTTTTTAGAAAATAATTTGAGATTAATCTCATTGATTTAATTGAGTCGTGTGTTGACCTTTTAAACCTTTCATGAAGAGTATAGTCATATTCAAACAAGTAGCTTTTATTTTAGTCATTGAAGACTTCTGGGGGGTCAATCATCAAATGGGTACAAGGTTGTACCAAACTTGTTCCTATGGAAGTTGATTCAGCTAATAGAATGCAAACGGTTTCGAAACAGTCGGCTTGGACCACTATGTTGTTTATATGACTTTACCACCCTCCCCTAAGTCTAGTAACCATTGTCTTCGCTCCAATCTGCTTTGCCTTTAAGTGCCAGAAATAATCTAGTCTGTTGGCAAAAGCGGCCGGTGTTTGTAGTTTTTTCTATATTTTTTCTATTTTAAAATCACCGTTTTTTCATACGCAAACTTGTGTGGGAGAAAAGCAGCGCAATATATAATGGCAGTCAGTTACACAAACACACAGGTCATACTTTTTACATATTTAGTTTAGTGAATATTGCTTTTTTTCTGAAACCAGTTTATAATCTGTTTAGAAAACAAAACTGGAGCAGTTGATTTGATTTAAAATCTGGCTTTATGCGTACAAATCACGAGAGCCCCTGAAACTTAGTCGGTATTCTGATAGGTATAATCTATTTAGTTTGTCATCCACACCAAGGTGAAAACACTCCAAAACACCCAAACCTTGGAATAGTTTGCAATAAAGTAATTCAAGCCTTATCTTTTAGATCGAGCTACCTTCCTATTTTTTATGGATTTGAAGAACAGAAACATTTTTTTGTAATGGAATAGGCCTTAGAATGTATGTTTCTGTTTTTCGTGCAGTTTTCATCTACGTTTTTATATGCAAAGACAAGGGTAGATTGTTAGACCGATACTTCATAAAATCCAGGGTTTGTCTTATTGTTTGCCACTTATGATAGTTTGTTTAATTTTCAATCAGAACAAAGGGCTCTTGGAATTGAAATCCCCTTCAAACACAGGTTCGATCTTTCACTGTCCACATTGATGAATGACCACGTTGTGGTTTGACGATTCTGTACACTCGGTTACAGCCTCGTACAAACTATAGCAAGCCATCGATTGACGCCGAACTCTGAAGGACAACTACACAACGTAATGATATTTTCACCTCGAGCGCCTTGGAAGCTGTTGGCAGATTTCTGACCCGAAGACAATGAGGACGAGTAGATTGTGGCCATTTCCCGCCATTTGTTAATTAATATTCATCATTTCAAGCGAGGGCATAACCTTCATGAATTATGCATCGAATGAATTGTATTTACCTTAGGGGTGCTTCACCAGTGTATTTGAAAACCTCGCCCATGGCGCTCTAACCAGTTGAGACTACTTTTCAGGTTTTTAAATATAATATTCTTTCAGTGGGGAGAGGCATCCCTGCGGTTACCAAGCGAGGCCAGTCCAAGGATCCTTGGAAATTGCCCATTAGCCTAAGTAGAAGGAGCAAACATAACGCAGGAAATATGCATGAAACATGATGGTTTTGAAGGGTGTGTTTATGCATATACGTCATGCAGTGATGAGTTGATAGAAGTATAAGTTTTTCAAGGGAACTGAAATGCCTAGAAGATAACTATAAAAAGTACTACCTTGAGATGTAACTTGATTTTGGATTAGCGATGCAGCAAAATCTTCAGCATCTTACCCATGGATTCAAAATGGCTGACATTGAAGATATGGCTCAAACCTTGAAAATGTTTGAGTACACATCCAAAATCCAACAAACACTACTTGAGGGCAAACTATAGGCAATCAGTTCCAGGCCCGAAAATTCCACGAGTGAAAAGGGTTTAAAGACACGAATTTTATATAAATAATACTGGGTACAAGACCTTTGGCGGCGTTCGTTCTTTCATGATTTAGGCCCACATGCTAATTTTTGCTGGTATATAGTTGTAGCCCCTAAACCAAAGCTGATCGAGCAATTGCTTGCTCTTGGTATTTCGATCAATGTTTTTGCAGATACTGGCGATTGAACTCCTAACATTCTATTTAGAGGTCTTTGACACAAGTGTACGCAGCATTTGTTATACTTCAGACGCCTGTGGAATTACCAGGCCATAGAAGATGATACGAAGCACCTCGGGTTCAAGGTTTGCCACAGACGACAAGGGAAGTTGTTAGTTTTGGCGCGCATTTGGTGCTTAAAGTGACCTCGTCCTTGGGCCGAGTTTGCGTCATCGTCTTTGTTCTCCAATTAACTAATAAAAGGCGTGTCTTCATTTCCCTCAAAATATCTTTATTTATAGACAGGACTATCTGTAACATCTTGGAAATATCATGGTTTGTTTTAATCCTCTTAATGATTGAGATTACAATATATTTTTTACCCGACGCTTTCATCTACAGAACATCGGATGGAAGTCGAACCCACGACTGGTGCATTTAAGAGCAGGTATTAACCGATCTTGTCTTGTGGCAGTTGTTCATTTTGACTTCTGCAATTCTTACATTCCAACTACTTATTCTCCAAAAGACGATCAGAGCATACTGATCGAAACGTCGAGTTGTTAAACCACCAAAGAACTTAGAAATAAATCTCGAGAACCACCACGGTGGCGAATCCAGAACCACCACAGCTCATTACAAGAGATTTATTACATGGTGTCCCATCTCCGTAAACCTCACTTGATTGAATGCTAAATTACCGTATAAAGTAACCAACTGACCTTCTGCAACCAGGCAAACTCTGATCAGCCGTCTGTTCTGAAATGTGGAGGGTCGTGGGTCTGATTCCCGCCTGTGCACTGTTTCCTTTTAGGACATTATGCATGTAATGAGTATACACTGATTTATACATATATATTTTTTCGTACGAGACAAAATAAGAAGTAAATTGTTGATATGCCTAAGGCTAAAATCACTTACATAAAATGAGGCAATTAAAACTGTTTTTCAGTCTGCAACTAACGCATATAGTACTACAATGATACAATCTTAAAGCATTAGCCATTTTCAATTTTCAGGACTCGATACTCGGTAATTAAACCAAGGAAACGTCAAAAGTGCCTTGCACTGTAACTCATAGGCCTTAAGATTCATCGTGTAGAGTAAGATAGTACAGTTGTGGATGGAGGGAAACCCCAAACTAATCATCAGGAAGAGGCTAAAACCCAATCCACATTCAAAGCTCCGGTCCGAAGCTGGATTCAAACCGGGGTCCACAGAGGTGAGAGGCAGGGAAGCCAACCCGAATACCACCAGCTTGTGCAAATAATGACGGTTGTTTCAAAGCATCATGGCTTTGATTTCTCGTCTTCTTCCTAAATAGTTGTTGCAGACTTAAAATACTACACCAGCTAAAAATTTACTAGATTTTAAGGGTAAAGGAAGTTGTTGCATCAAACTTTAAACCCTACAGCGAGGTACTTATTTTAAGAGATGTGATGCTTTTTTTTTATATACAGGTGTGTGAACCTTCAGAGATGAAAAGACAAGCACATGCGTTCTACAACCCTAAGACAGACATTAATCTGTGAGTGCGTGAGCTGGACGTCAGCAAGTAAGTACAGTGTTATATACTTGGTCAGTATACTAAAAAGCTCCGGAAGTGCCATGCCACATAAAATACATTAAGAAGGCCAAAGTATGTCTTTGCCCCAGCTGCCCCCCCCCCGAAAAAAAATAATAAAATAAAATCAAAACGTTTTGTTACGCCGTTATATGTAAAGAAATGTTCAGATCAGACTGATTCCCAAGATGACATCATTTTAAAAGGAGATTTGACTCCCTCAAAAACAATTGGATAATCTTTTAAACATTTGAAATCTTAAGACAAAATTTTTCTGATGACAATCAGGAAATGCTTTTTTAAAACTTTCATATTGGAAGGCTTATCGCGTAACGAGTGTCTTGTAACGAGTGGGAGAAATGTTGCTCGTGGTTATTAAAATGACTCACGTAATCTGAGAATACAAAAAAAGTTTAAATAATTTTGATATAATAATAGTGTTAATTATCTAGAAAGAAACTATGGAATACATCTGTGTTATTAGACAATTATTTATAGATGCGCGTATTACCATGAAGGTAGAAATTAGAAACCACGTGTGTGGGTATTGGTTTAAAGAAACAAAACGTTTGTATAAGTAACTTTTCCTCATTGGAAAATTAATTAGACTCTGTTTTGTATGTGTTTCTTCTGATGGACCCCCACCACCACCCCCTGTGAAGGGTCCGCGTTCAAGTCAAGCGACTTCGGCTACGACTATGGCATTTGGCTGCAACGACAACGTTAAAGAAAAGGTCAATCGGCGTCATCATCCCGAAAAAGTTGCGGTTTCATCTGTACACTAAATTTAATATCTGGAGAACTATAAATGCTACATGTCAGATCTTGTCACCATATTCAAACTCATTAAATATTGTACAAATCGTACTGAAAGTGTGACCCCGTGCAACCTTTGCTTCTGGTCGAAACCGGAAGTTGAAGGGTACTGACGCAATGTCTTCAACAGTGCCCCTTCGTGACAATCTTTTAAAAGGAACTATTTTGTTGAAAACCTGTTGCGTGTTCAAAAAGTTTTAAACTGAGGACATAGGCCTACTTATAAATCCCAATGTCTGTATAAAAGTAAGTTATGACGTCATGATGACGTCATCAATCTTAAAATGAGGGTTGGTAAAAGCTTCTTGTTTTAAGAACGCTAATGTTTAGAACCACAATTAATTTTATGTGTATTAATATTTCCTACTGTACAAAGATATGTTTACAAAAATTATTTTTACTTTTCACTAGCTCTACTTATCTGGACATGTTTACACCGAACACCTTGGTTTTGTTTCAATAAAAAAATGTCTAGTTTCTTCTTTCTCCGGAGTGGGTTGACGTTGAGGAATGTTGGTTTTGTTTGGTAATCAATTGTCACTTCAAACACTCTCTTTCGCTTAAATGGGAAAAGAGGACTTCTTCAACTTCTTTCCAAATAATCTTCCGCATTATTTTTAAACCATATTATCTAACTTGATGAATTAAGAATAATCTTCACACTTTGCTCTTTCCTAACCACAACCACGTGGATAGATTCAACAAATTGTCAAACCACAGTGGTAAGACTCCATGGTAACTAAACCACCTGGTGTCAGACACCCAAGAGGCGACAGACCGCCTCGGGGCGTAACGAGCCGGCTGGCTCAGCGTACCGTCATCCCCGCGTACCTTCTCCGTGCCAGTGTCGCCTCTTGCATGTTACCGAGGCGTTAACAAGCCCCTCCCCGGCAGTTTTCTGGCCACGCTTCACGGTGCGTTGCACCTGGAGCCCATGGCTGTCACGGTGCAGTGATGCTGAATGCAACCGGTTTTTCGAAAACACTCTAAAAGGTGCAGTCGATTTTCGTTTCCATTGTAAGAACAAACGGAAATAGGCGCCATAATGTCATATTTAATGTCAAATCCCCATAGTATCCTTTATCAGTATATAGTATCCTTTATCAGTGTTATAAATAGTCAAGTACTTTTCATGCAAGTACTAAGTACTGCCGAGTAGTACTCAAAGGGGATTGGTACTCGAGTGCGAGTACCAAGTGCGAGTATTGCAACACTGTCTTTTTTACAAGTGTAAAGGATGGCGCCTCTGTGATATAGAGCTTTGACTGGGGCTCAAATGAAAGGTTTGGCTTTTGCCCAGTCGCTCTGGCTTGGGCACCGTTTACCATTTTGAAGCCTGTGATACATAGAGTGCTTGCTGTTGTTAGGGTGTAAGTACACAACTCGAAATGGAGGAACCGACGCCGTAATTGAAAATGCAAAAATTGAACCATTAGTGTAGGCTTAAGGGTCCAAATTGGCGGCTGTGTCTGCTGCTGCTGCTGAAACTGCTGCTAAGGACAGCCTATACTTCAATGCGTGCTAATTTGGATGATCTAGCCGCAGCCTCTTTTTCGGAAACGGCTTAATACCCAATATCGTTCCAAGGTTGCTCAACACCGTCGTTGGCGCCATCTTTGCCAATCGTGATTATACGAAGTTCTTTACTTCTGTTCGCGGTAACTATATCAAATGAAACGGCCGAATAGACTTGAACCCTGCTTGAACAGATGTTGAATAAAAGAAACGACGTTCAACACTATTTGCGTTTTCTTCCAAATTATAATGTGCAACGAAAATAATGACTGGAAAATAGTCGGGTTACCTCAAGGTTTGCGCCTTTATACTGGTATTTGTCGCAGGGAACACAACGAAAACGATCACAGCGTTTATTTAGGCATGCACAAACCATTGAGCCAACGCACTGCAGACTTCTTTTGTCAGTTAAGTGTAAGGCCAGTCAAAGTCAGTGCTGAGTTTTGAAGGAAAAAAAAACGAAGTTTCAAGCTTTGTAGGTTTGTCATCTTTATTTGTTAATGCTTAGGCCTATACACTTATACTTTTCTGTTTTACAATTAAGAATAGAACGTGTCGAATGCACTGCACGGGTCAGTTTCCACTTTAACTGTAGGTCTGGTTTACAATCTCGGCTTCAAAGTTTTGGCCTTATAATAAATCGAGCAAATTCGGTCTATTAAGTAAAAAGAATTAGGTTACATTGCACCTGGTTTATTTTCGCCCACTCGATCATATTACAAAAGAAAAATGGGAGAGAATAGATAACATTGTATCCTTGGATAATTATGACACACGCACAATTTATTTGAGTTTGTCTGAAAGGTAATTAAGGTATTCTATTTTTGATATTTTGTGGAGGATCAAGTACATTACGGGTGGCGTCTACGGAGCTAATCGTCTACTGCTTGAAGGGCAGGCTGGTCTGATGTTTGTGGCTTATTCCCGTAGCTTACTCCCGAAACAAAAAAATAAAGCACATTGATAGTGGCAGTCAGACATTTGTATTGCTCACTCACAACGACCCTGAGTGTATTAATGATGCCACGTGTTCAGAGAGAGGGAAAAAAAAACAGAGTTGCAAACAAAACAATTATGTCATCAATATAATGAAATCAAGAGATAGTTTGTGTGGTATGAATTCATGCCAGGGTTCGGATCAAGGCTGAAGAGTAGGCGTGGTGGCGCGTCTGTCTTGGCGGGTAGGCGCCCCAGCGACTGCGAGTCACAATTGCACAGTCGCTTGCTCTGATGTTGAAAATCGGGCCGATGGAAAATACTGAGAGGAGAAATTAGTGGTACTCAGTGACAATCGCATTCAAAGCTCATGGATGACAGACTTTCTATGTTGATACATTAATGGACTCTGAATTCTAGATAGCTATTTGAACAACCGTTCCCTTCATGTCATAGTAAAGTGGTGTGATACGGTGGCTCTGAAAGAACATCCCGACATCCTGTTCCAATGCATAACATATAGATAGTCCCGCCTCCAAAGTTTGAAACCTTAATGCCAGATTCTCTATTTCAACAAATTTGTTCAAATAGCGAATACTGGTATACTGATAGAGAGGATGGGTAAGGTGGCTCCAAAGAGACATCACATAAGTGAAATACAGTTAAACATTTTTCGAATTTCCACTCGTATCCTTACTTGCTCCTGTGAAACGGGGCGCCACATCAAAATGACAGCAGCATGAACGAACGATAATCGATTCGTGTACTGTCCCCATTTTCATAGAGCTGTAAGCACAAAAAGTAGCAAATCACAAAAATGTTTGCTTGCAAGAATAAGGTTACTAGTTAATGTACTGATTTTCTGGTTATGTTTGCTTAGCAGAAAACTGCTAAACAAAACTGTCTGCTTAAGCAGCACTATAAACTCGTCCTGGTCTGCACAAAAGTATATGTAAATTCTTATCAAACGCGAAGTCGTAAATATTAAATTGGATTTGTAGTAATGTATGCAGCGCACCAATGTAAACCAGTTGTAACTATTTTGGCATACTCTGGGTACAAAAATGTAATAAATAAATAAATACATAAATAATTAAAAAGGTGTATATGATAATGACAAATGTTGTGTACACAGGGTCGCAACGGTTGGGCAAGGTTAAACCACCCCTTCTTTTACCTCCATGTTCAGAACAACAAAATATAACTGCCTGGCAAAAAGAGTGGGTTCAAAACCCAATTTCTTCCAGTGGCAATACTTCAGAGGGAAACATTCTCAGGATGAATTGTACCGTACAAACTATTGATAATTGTTTTGTTGACGGATAACTGAATTATATATAACTGATAACTGAATTGTCTATCTTAGACCTACATATAAGCTGTACAAATTCGCAGGCGTTAGAGATTAATTTATGAGACTTATTTATAGTTACTTTTACTAATAGATGCTGGCACCCTCGCGAAGTTAAGTTTCTTCGAAACATGCGTCACTGTTCCTGAATAATTATCACTAACAGCTTCCGAAGTTCAACTGAACGGTAGCGACAACAATGTAATGATTCACCGTATATAGGCTTGTCTGTCTGTCCCTAAACAGACATTTCTCGATTAAATGTTGAATGACTGAAGATGTAATTTACTATGTTTATACAAATGTTGCTCAACCACTGTTTTGTTTGTGAAGAATCTCAAGCAAGATAAACGCACAATCTAAAGGGGGGGGGGCTCTCATAATCCGTTTTGCTTATTGTCTCACTTTTCTGAGAGACAACAATGAGTATGAAAGTTACAAATTAGAAACTACCAACTGGCTTTTCTCGGAGCCGCCGACGGTCTCCATCAAAAAATTTTGTACAATTTGTACACGTAAGAAATACTATCAAAATGTCAAAACATTTGTTTGAGGATCTGAAATAAGTTTCTTGTTAATAAAATGCGTTGTTTCATAAACAACGTTTTTAACAAAAGGAGGGCGAGTCGGCTCAGAGCAGAAAGAACTTGACATAAACACAAAATGGGGTATAAGTCCTTTCTGTTCTGAGCCGACTGTGTCTTTCTTGGTCAGTGTCTGACTAGGTCTTAAGACCCAGAGAGGCCCAGTCTTTTGTGCTCTGAGCCAACGAACTAAAAAGAAAAGGCAAGTGCGTAAAAAATATATGAAATCAGTTTGCAATGATGTTTTTAACCTTTCGATTTTAGGGAATCTTTCTCAAAAATATTTGAGTACAATAACAGGGGCTACTCATGGCCTCCAGCCTCGACCCTGACAGCTTGATGTCTGATGACTTAACCCCGTTAATAGCTGACCATCTTATTGACAACTTGACCTGACAGGAGGTCAGGGTCGTTCCATTTGACTCTCAAAAAATATAGGAAATACTTCTTGGCGCCCTTTTGAAGAGGTCTCTGTAAAATGTTTGACCTCAAACGAATTGTTTATAATTGACAAATTTTGTTGGCATGCCCTGTGTCCCTGTGTATACAATTAGACAAGTCTCGCGATTGAAGAGTCAACATTGCAACAATATCCAAGATGACATTGAGACCTCTTTGTGATACACTCTATCCAGGTGGGCCATTCCTGACCAACGGTAATGGTTCACAAAATTGGACCCTTTTCCGGTCATTGGCTAATTCGCCACTTCACGGTCATTTGGAAGCTGAAGCTGAAGTGCAGGCGGAGTTAAGCCCCAGGCTTAGGAAAGGCTAAGTTACTGTTCATGAGCCTTGAACATTCTTTTTAGAATGATTTGGCGCATTACAAATTCCAACTATTATTATTATTATCATAATTCCATATCTCAGCATTTCCCCCTAAACCGGTTTCACATAAAGCAGTGCCGAAAGGGTCTTTATAGATGTTCGTACCACCATGCTTTAACTCGGTGTCCGTCGTCTGAATGCTGTAACTCCAAACTTTGCGCCTAATGGGTCTAATTTATTGTCTATAATAATTTACAGGCCAATTAGTTCCAAGCCTCAGTGGTGAAAGGTGACACAACAGGCGTCTTTATCTGCCAATGATTCATGGTGAATAAACTCCAATAAAGGGTTTTCATTTAATTCATACTTCAATTCAATAAGTAAGTGGAGAGGTGTTACAACTTCCATTGAGCAAGCATGGTTGAATTGCCTCTTGACCGCGTTGTGTTCCCCAACCCATAGTTAAAACACTTCCGGTCCTCAGTCGCTTGGCGACCTGTCCTCCCGGTCCCTGCTCCATAAAAAAAAACATCACAAGAGGTGGTAATGACCGGGTCAAATCTTGACCCAAGGTTCACCTCCCAAACGTCAAGTTCAATGATACAAGGTGGGATTAATTATCACCAATTAAAAACCATCAGAAATACAGTTTTGAACCAGGTCAAAACCGCCCGTCCGAAATGGCCTCGACCCAAATAAGCGATGAAAGCCTCGTGGGGCTCGGAAGCGTTGCTTACGGTTGGCCTCGTGGCAGTGGCGCGTGGCCTCTACGTAAAATCAACTAATAACACATCGGGCGGTTTTACGTCTATTGACTGAACCCTGAAACTGTAGACTTAGCCTGGATATGCTCTTAGTTTCTATTTATTTGTTTGGTTGTTTGTTCCCTCAAGTTTTTTTTTGACATTGAAATATGATAAGTGCAGTCGAAGCAAAGTGAATTTGACAAAAAACATGGCTTTATAACGCCATAGTCATAATTAATAGAATGTCTACGATTTCTTCTTCATAGTTAAACTATATTTAGTATTATGTTGTGGATTTAAGTGTCTGGTTCCAAGGACATTAACTTCGCGTAATAATCAAAGAGCCAACTTAATTTCATTTTAAATTGTAACCAATTAAGTTGTATCATTGGCTATTCATCTCAGCATGTTATTGCAGAAACTTTCATTTTGTATAATGGCATACTTTAGCCTATCTTTTTAATGCCAACTGTCAGTGGATTATTTTCATTGTGCCATCTCAAACGTCCATTAGATTGAGTCGGTTACTTATACCTGGTCTTTGAAAAACGAAAAATATTGGAATATGAAATGGCAAGATATTAAAGACCTACAAGGTTTGATTACCGGTAACTTGCTATTTCATATTTCACTGACTTTCATACTTCGTGACCTACAAAACAAAAATTAAATGAAACGAATCAAATTAGAAACTCAACAAAAGCTATCTGTCATTGTGCAATCGGCAATTTGGGTTTTGTGTGAAGTCCTCGCCATCAATGCAGAAACAGTCTTGGGTTCTTTGAATCATTTCCAGGAGAATATTACCTTTTCATCAAGCGGGGACCTTGAGGTCAATTGGAACACACGTGTCCATGGCTTTCTGTTTTCGAGGCTATGATAATACACCATAAACCCCGGTCGATTCGGATCCATCGCTAACAAACATTGATGTCTGAAGGCTACATTTCATAATTTGCGTTTATTTCGAAATGTGTTATTTTTACGGAGGTGCATAGCTCCGATTACCTTTTGCTTCGGCTACTAAGAATCATATGCAGCTTCAGTTGACATTGTCAAACATCTCAACTTATGGCAGTTTCTTCTCCAAACGCGCAGGCTAAATTCGTTATTTCACTGTTTTATCACTGTTGGGCATCACTGTGGGAAAATTGCTGCAACATCTGTTGATAAACCGATATCTGATCATGTGATTCAGTGATCGATCATGTAAATCTATACGTCATTTTCCATGTAACGGGGTGAAAGGTGTCTATACCAAAGTGGACTTGTTCAATGTCTTTGATTTGGAAAATAGAACTGATTGATTGATTGAATCAGACTCGAATTAAAGTTTGTGTAAATATTCAAAGAACAATTATTTTAATGAAGACCTAATTAATTTTTTACCGTTAGCGTTGATGCTTCACCCTACACCAACCAACCTGTTAAAAGTTATGGCATATTGTTTTTAATTTACAACAATATTGTAGTAAAATTTAATCTAGTGCAGAATCATCAGACGTAGAATCACTACCATATTTCCTGTCGTTGGTTCCCAGCCTATATAAACCCGTTTTGTTTGTGTGGAGTTTCTAATCTAGGATAAGAATCTCGCTCTTTTCGTTCGAACTGATCCAATTCATACATTTTTTTCTCTAGCATTACAAACACCCGTATGGGTCAATGGTTAGGCATATAAGTCCTATTTTTAGTTAAAGAGCTAAATTTTGATCAACAATTTTGGTATTTTTATCTAAAAAAGATAAACCAACAAAAATTGTGTGTATTGGTTCAAACACTGGGCATTGTTTTTTGTTTGTCCTCACTCTTTTGGATAAAAGGAAAAGGAACCTTGGAGATATTTTGAAAGAGCTAAGAAAAAATCGATCTTGTTTCATTGTATAATTTCCTCCAAGAAAATACCCGATTTCCATGGTAAAAAAACCCCTCACATCACCAAGTACCGTTGGTTTATTCATTTTAGCAGGTGACCATGACGGAGCCATGGAAACTTAACTCTTTCTCCCCTCGTTGGTTTCCGGCCTATGTAAACGCCGTTTGTTTGTGCGGAGTTTCTTACCAGGGTTATATGTTTCAGCCTTGGCCTTTGACGGCCTTGGATGAATTGACCGTCTGTATAATACATGATGCACGACCATCTCCAGTTCTAGTTTGTCATGCTTAGAGCGAACGAAGATTGACTATTCTGTCTGTCAGGCTGTGTCTGAGCAATTCACTGCGCGGAAATCCACAGGCAATGTCGCGTGACTGCCTCTTATTTTTCTTAATCGTCAAATTAAAGGGAACTGAAAACATGCTCAAATAATTTGTGGACAAAAGCAATGAGACAATTTTTTTCGTAATAAATAAAGGGTATTAATATTGTATGAAAATTATGTCAATTGTGTTGATGAAACGAGATGTAAGGATGGCATGGTGGGGTTTGTGTTTTTCTTCCTGTAATAGTAAGTTATCACAAACAAATCTCATTGAGGCTTTTTTTTCTCGAAGGAACAGCGGATAAAATGGCAGCTATGACGATACGTTGATAAAATGGTTAGAATCTTAGAAATTTTTAACCAATAGGCCCCCCAGGCATAGACCCCCACAACCTTCTCATGCTGCTTCGGGTGATGACGATGACAACGGCTGTTTACTGCGTATATTGTATTCACAGTAAAAATCCGTCGGGGAAATTGCAGCAACTTTAAGCGCAATGGCTGATGGGATATATTCAAAATGGCGCAGCACATGGGTGGAAGGACTTTGCAACAACGTGGGCACAAACCGAAGAGGTTCCATCACACAAGTGATAAAGCTCGTCATAAACTCGAAGTGAAACGTTGGAAACTTGAGGAGGAAGAGGGAAAACGCTTGATATCTCAATACGAAAGTGTGAGTTAGGTCAACAGAGATATATATTTAGTTTTTTAAATTGCCCAGTATCCGGACAAAGTCAACTTGAACTTTACAAATAC
>CM021535.1:1747933-1767459 GCA_010994315.2 Pisaster ochraceus
ATTAGGGGTGTCAGAACAGAGGGGTGTTGCCACATAAGGGTGTTGCGACATAAGGGTGTCGGAACATAGGTGTGTCAGAATATGCATGTAGGTGTGTAACCAATTCAACTGTTACATAGAGCTCAACAAGGTTTCAATTATAATATGATTAGACTCCATTGTTAGAATTAAATCATCAAAGCTATTTGTACTTCAAGGTTGTATACATCATTAACAAGTACATGGTACAATCAGGTGATACTAGTTGGCAATTAGTCTCATTGATGTAATGAGGAGATAAACAACATTTCTTAGGAAAACAATCTTCTGGGGTGGGAGTTGTGTACACAAAAATCATGTGGGTTGTTATTTTGAAAAATAGTTACCCTGGACTATTTTTCATTATTTGTGGAATACAATATTTGTTTGTTAATTAAATTTAGCCAAACAAATTTAATTGAAAATGAGAAATGTACTCAACCTAACCTTCCTCAATGCAAAAAATTGTTTTTTGTTTGAACCTATTGCCTTGAAAAAAAGAAATCATTTGATCAAGTTACAGTATTTTGTTTGTGGAAATTTTAGTAAGCTTTGTAAATGTGTAACTTAAAGAGTTCTTTACCATATCTTGCTTCTCTGCCTCTGGGAGTACAGGTTACACCTGTAAGGTTAGATAATGTTTGTTTCTGACAATTGCTTAAAAGATAAATGTACAACAATAGTAATGATTCTATTACAAAACTTCTAATTACTGTTTGTTGCTCAGTGGATGCATTGAACTATAAGAACTGTTACCCCATGGCTCTCTGATGGCTGTGAAGTCTACTCCGAATGCAAATTTCTCTGCAAGAATGATCAACAGCGCCCTCTGTGGTTTGCTTTAAAACTTTAGCACACTCATAGGCAGCACAAGCAGTGAAGAACTCTCCCATATACAGAGTTTGATTCCGTGACCCTTGTAAAAACTTTTATCCCGTGTTCAGTTCTAGACGAGGCTGATCGCATCTTAGATCTTGGCTTTGAGAAGACCATGAATGCCATCTTGGAGAATCTGCCTACGGAGAGGCAAACCATGCTGTTCTCTGCCACACAGACCAAGTAAGAATTCAATTCTCTCACATGAACTTTCAATACACTTTTCAATAGTCAGTTTTAACATTTGGAGAGTACGGTAAGCTTGGGGTCTTTAGTAAAAGGTTGAATAATGTTTGGCGAATCTTTGAAAAGAATGGTTTAGCTGGCCCACAGAGCAAGTACCCCAGATACAGACCTGGTACTTCATGGAGGCAACAAAGGCTATTGTCTGCATGCCCCTAGTCATTGCCTTGGTGCCCCTTTATATACCAGTAGAAAGTTACAATTCCCTAAATGAAATGCCCTTTACTTAGGAAAAATATGTGGTCCTTAGAAGAACAAAATGCGTACCTTTGCTTTTTGCAAATCTCGGCTTGGGCTGGGGCTCGGGCTTGAGGCTCCATCACCAATTTTGTTGCTACATACATTTTGCACATTTTCCAACATCAAGTGGAGCCGGGTGCCCGAGCCAGAGTCTAGGTTGGGAAAAGCCCCAGGCCTTCATATATCTCATTGTTTTTAGGCAGTTGTTCACTGTTTGATGTAAAATAAAAACAACAATAACGATAAACCTATAAAATCCATGTTTGATTGTTTTAGATCTGTTCGTGACTTGGCCAGGTTAAGCCTGAAGGACCCAAAGTACATCGCTGTTCATCAGCATCATGAGTACAGCACACCCACACAGCTAGAACAGGTAACTGTATGGAATCAGAAGTCCAGGAAAGATTCTATGGAAACAATTTGTAACACTGTTTGAAATAATGTATTCACACTGTAAAAGATTTCAAGTGATTTGGGCATTCAGGCCTTGCATGTATGTGGATTGGATTTTTAGTCCCTACCTGTTTGCTTGGGATTCCCTTGCTGTTTTCGTCTTCCACATCTAAAACTGAGGTTTCTTCAACATCTTCTCTTCACAGGTATCTTCAGGCCTAGTGGTTACGGAGCAAGGCACTTTTGAGGGTTCCTTGGTTTCTCTGCTATAAATACTAATAATACTAATAACATCCCCCCATCCCAGCTTCACCAATAGGTTTTAAAGCATTGTACTTTTGGAAAACAACCTATGAAAGATTCAGTAGGGAATTAAACCAGCGACTTTCTAGTTTTTAGGTACCAGATCCAGATCTTGCTAATCTGACTCTTTGTTTTCACTGTTTCCCCAAACCAGGGCCTAATTTCATTGAGCTGCTTGAGCACAAAATGTAGCAAACCAAAACAAAAGTATGCTTACCAGAACAAGGCTACCAGCCAAAATACCATATCACAGGTTCGATATGTGAGTGGTATCCTGCTCATTTCGGCTAAGCAGAAAACTGTTAAGCAATATTTTCCGCGTTAGTAGCTCTATGAAAGTGGGCCCCAGGTCATGGTTTATGATGTTAAAGATTGCTACAAGGTAACTAGTAACTAAAGTAGAATAATTAATGTACATATTTATTATGCATGACTTTGCAGAGCTACATAGTTTGTGAACTGGAGCAGAAAATGGATCTTCTCTATTCGTTCATTCGTAACCACACCAAGCACAAGATCCTTGTCTTCATGGCTAGCTGTAAACAGGTAATACTACACCAGAGATTAAAGGCCCTTCCACAATTTACCAACGTCCCTTGTTTTTCGGGCGAGGGGTTAAAGGTCATGATTGTTTATTCACTGAACACTTTCTTCTACTTGTGACATGTTCTGTGCATGAGAATATTAATTGCTGTGTATAAATTGTGCCTGCAGTATGTTCAGATTTTGGAGTTCTTGACACGGTATATAGTTTAATTGATGTAATAATACCACTCTGCACTATTGACTTCACTTTAGCTCAAAATACCCGACTGTCAGACAAACATTCCTCCACTTACGGTGCTTTCTGAGTCTTGTGGTAAAAAAAACACAGCCATTCTACTTGGGTGTACTACTACTCGGGTGGGAATCGAACCATTGACCCCCACCATATATGGTTTATAGTCCAAGTTTTTGGTGCTGATTTTCTCCCAAGGTGAAATACACATTTGAAGTATTCTGTGCTCTTCACCCTGGTGTCACTGTCATGGCTCTCTATGGAACACTACACCAGCTGAGAAGGGTAGCCATTTACAATGAGTTCTGTAATCTACAACATGCTGTACTCTTTGCTACAGATATAGCTGCAAGGGGACTCGGTAAGAACTATGAGATAATCTGTTATTCTGAAACCAAATCGTCTGACATGGACACGTGATCAATCTACAAATTAGGTCTCTGATGCTTACCAAATAATGTGTGTGATTGTTTTTAGTTTGTATTTATTGATGCTAACAGCAACTGATGCAAACAGAGTAAATATTTCCAACTTGATGTCTTTGCTGGATCACTGTATTTTCTTGTACCTAGCCGCAGCAGCCAGTGGAAAAAATATAAGAACTTCAAGTTGGACAGTGTCGCATGTTTATTATTTGTGGTTTACCCAACAGTAATGTGTGTTGAGCACTGTATACTCAGTCCTTTCTCAAGTCCTGTGGAAAAAAAACGACAGGTATATTACTTGGGTGGAATTCGAACCCTTGACCTTTGTCATTTTAGAGAAGATTTCATACCACCACTCCACTTTGTCCCATATTTCTTTATTCATCCGAGATCAATTCATTTTGAAATAGATTTCCCAGCGGTCAATTGGGTGGTACAAGTGGACTGCCCTGAGGATGCAAGCACATACATCCACCGAGTCGGCCGGACAGCACGATACGAACAAGGAGGAGAGTCTCTTCTAATCCTTCTACCTTCAGAAGAAGAAGAGATGAGCAAACAGCTGACAGAAAGAAAAATACCCATTCAGAAAATCAAGTAAGTAGTTCACTTTATGATCTCTCTGGTATTGTCTGTAATTACTGTTATTGCTGAATCAACCAGCTTCTCAAGTACCTCAGTGGTAGAACTAACTTTTGAATGGGTTATTTGACAACAAGCCATTTGTGTGTTGATTTGAATGTCTGGTGTAATGACTTGCTTAAACATCTCAGACAAGAGACATGTACTTTCTCACATGATCCGGGTAAAGCTTTTGCATAGTTACATAAGAGATGACCAACGCCTGTACACAATTCTGGATGAATGTGTATGGCACAATGGTACTAGGCCTTGCCCATCTGGAGGTTGTTATACGAAAGCGTGACCCGAATCATTTGACGAAACCAACTGAGCTAACTAGCCCTATGTTAGTGCTCTCCCTATTTTGTCAATATCTTTGTTGGGGGTACCAGTCGGAAGCAATACAACTGGCAGATATCACGCCCAAGTTTCACCCTAAGGGGACGCAAGTTTTGTATTTAAAAATGAAGTAATATACCACAAGGGAAACTACCCGGTTAGTTTCCCTTGTGGCAGACCATGGGCAGACAGTTCTGGCATGTGACATCAGTAATATCACAAAATAAATACTATAAAAAAAGATTAGAAATCTACTGTCATGTATTGTCTTTTACTTTGGCTTGCTGTGCTTAACATTGTTGTATCATCTCTTTCCACCCCAGTGTGAATCCAAATCGTAAGCTGAGCATACAGGGAAAGTTACAGTCTCTCTGTGCAGGCAGTAATGACCTCAAACAATCCGCCCAGCGTTGCTTCATCAACTACATCAAGTCAGTCTACCTCATGAAGAACAAGAAAGTGTTTGATGTCTCCAAACTTCCACTGGAGAAGTATTCCTTGTAAGTACACCGTCAAATCAAGAAGCTGCACTATTGTCCCATTTTGCCAGATGTCATCTTTACCCACAATAAATCTTGGCTGCGCCATTTTGGGATTCAGATTCCCTGTGCTGTCTGCATTTTGGGTGACAGCAAAACGTTTGTGAAAGGAACTAAGCCACAGGGTAACAATAACAAGCCAAAGCCCAAGCTAAAACCAACAAACAGAAACTAGCAATGTGGGGCGTCAGTGCAAGACGTCTTTATGCATCTATCACAATGCAGCCATCATCATATCCCTCTATTCAAACACACATAACCAAAGTGAGGCTAAGAGGACAAATAGCCTGGGCCCAATGTCATAGAGCCACTTCAGCAGAAAAAGTAGCACAGCACAACAAAATTAGGCTCACCAGAATAAGGTTACCAACCAAACTACTTTTACCATCTGTGTCTGGTATCCTGCTTCTTTTTGCTGAGCAGGAAACAGTTAAGTAAATTTGCTGGTTTAGCAGCTTTATGAAATTGCTCTATTGCCTTCTTTGGAAGTAAACTCTGTGCCTACGCGTATACATCCACCACTTGTATTCATGTGACAAAAATCTACTGTCAGTTTTGTTAATAGGAAGACAAGTATGTAGATGGAGGAGGCACTCATGGAATTTTAGATTAAAATTGTATTTAATTACAGCAGGTTTTGTGATTTATTTGCCTTACTTTGAAGAAAATGCGAGTTGTATAATTTGTTTTTTTACCCTTACACTGATGTGTATAAAGCACTGTATTCTCAGTTCTTTCCCAAGTTCTGTGAAAAAAAATCCACAGGCAAATCACTCGGGTGAGATTCGAACCCACGACTTCTGCATTGCAAAGTTAACATCTATTAAACAACTCTTTAAGAGAAAGTTACATAGTGCTCTCAACAGACTTTCCTGTAAACAGTGGAGTATGTTTTCTTACAGTTCCTTGGGTCTTGCCATCCCACCGAGAGTTCGGTTCCTCCAGCGAGCTGCCAAGAGGAAAGAAGAACAGGAAACGCAGAAACAGAAAAAGAAGAATCTGCAAGGGCTAGATGGACAAATCCCTTTAGAATCCTCTGCAAAAACAGGTAAGCAAGTAGTAATAATGGCTACTTGGTGCCAAGTATAGATCTTTGCACAAAATAATGTTCTCATTTCAAAGCATATAACATTTCATTTTCATCTTCTGATACAGATGAATCTGACATCCTTAACTCAATGTATTCATCCAATAACCACATATCAGCTTAGCAATGACAACAATGCTTTCATTTTGCTTCTCCACACGGGTCAGTTTAATAATGAGTTTTAATGCCCAGCATTCCACTAGCCATCAAAGAACCTGCTCGAAGTTTGCGTTCCTGCTCACAAACTTCAGTCCCTCACATTCCAAGGAGCTTGGGTTTTCAGTCCCTACCTGATTGTCTGGGGTTTTCTTCCCACATCTAAAACTGGAACTTCCTTCCTTGTCATCTCTCCATGAGATTCTTGGCTAGTATGGCATTTAAGTTCGCTTATCTTTGAATCCTTGGCTTCACAATCAGAATTAATGAATAAAAAAATATAGCAACTAAGATTAAGTGTCCCTCTGTTGTACTTTGTCAGTTCTGAAACAGCGTAGGAGAGGTTTAGATCTGGCAATAGAAGAGGAGCTGGAGGAGATGGGAGGGACGGATGATGGTCTTGACAGCATTGTTGCAAAACTCAAGTCAACGGTACCGCAGAGGATGAAGGGCGGGGCTAATCTGACAGTGATGTCAAGACGAGATGAGGAGGAGGGAGACGGACTGGGTCGGCTGAAGGATGGAGGCCTAGATGCCATTGTGGCAAAGCTCAAGTCAACAGCTCCTCAAAGGATGAAGGGCGGGGCTAAAAGAAATGAGATGGAAAAGCAAAGACTGCCAGATGATGAAGACGATGATGATGAAGACGATGATGATGAAGACGATGATGAAACAAAGTCAACAACCATGTCTAAATCAAGAACTTCCAAACACTCCCAAAGTGAAGGAAAAACTAGCAGGACACCAGATGTGCAGACAACAAAAGGAATCAGAAGCCAGTCAGGTGATGGCGAAGATTCCAGTCAATCAGAGTCAAGCTCTGATGAGGATTCTAATGATGTTTCTCAGGAGAATGAGAACCTTGCAGGTTTCCAAGACGAGGAGGATCAAGATGAAGAAGAGAATTTCCTTGTAGTCAAGAAGAAAGATGTGTTTGGCATTAAACTTGAGAAACCGGTATGTACTTTATTTTATTCTCTTGTTAAGGGTGTGTACTACCTTGTCCATATGCCATGTACAAGTTTGCAATTGATAACTAATAAATCAGCTGAAACTATTACTATCTCCTCTACATGTTTTGGAAATTGAGTTCAAATATCAAGTTATTATCGCATCCCCGGAAGGCAATTTTTCTTTGTTCAACCCAAAATTTATTGTTATCAATGTATTATGTTTAGAAGAGACAGATGCTAACAGTGTATCATACAAGTCTGTTCAAACAATTAAAAGCCACTGTTGGTTTAAAATTCGTTTGCTTGATTCTGTTGCTATAATCAAAACACTAAGCAGAAAGTAAACAGCATATTACACAGGCTTTTTAAAACAATTAAATATTGTAGATTATTCCCACTATTTACTGGACAGAAACTACGAGATCCCGCAGATGAAACTATAGAGGGCGCTAAGAAACAAGCCAAACCCAAAAAGCTGAGTAAAGTAGCCGAGGCCAAGAAGTTACAACGTCTGAAAATAGCTGTCAACTCCAAGAAAGTGTTCGATGAGGAAGGAGAGGTAATGAATCATTCAGTAACAACTTATTTTTCATAATTTATCCAAATTTAAACTTCAGCCATAAGAGTTTTTTGCACACTGTGTTCACATTAATATAATTTCTTGTAATGTAATTATCACAAATAAATTAAATTACCTGTTTTTTTATTAATACAGAAAACTAGATAATGTCATTGCCTACTTGATCATTAAGTGGTTCTGTTGTACCTTGTTGAATCAAACGGTTCATATTAAAGAACAAACAGGAGAAGCCTATTTTGGCAACCCGACCAGAACTAGTTTCTAATACAGGCAAGGAGCTTCTCTTTGAGAAAAATGTAAATTTGTATTGGAACTTTGTAAAGGGCACCTCAGCAAAAGCACAGGGCACTGCGGCAATTGGTGTGGGTGCCATGGTTTATTTCCAGGCCTGTTGACATAAATTCACTGGCTGAAAAAGTGATGGTTCGATCGGGTGTTAGTTTTTTTTATTTTTTATGTTTCATTTTTCATTGCACTGTACTTGATGAATAAATCCTTCTGTCAATAGATTACCAAGCAGTGGCCGCCACTCCCTAACACCGCAGACACAACAGAGGGCGGTATTGATATTGAGAAAGCCAAGGAGTGGATGCGTGAGGAGGACCAGCGTGATAAGCAAGTGTACCGAGAACGCATCAGGGCTAAACATAAGGTGAGACTGGGTGAGATATGGGCAGGTAAACAGCATGTGAAAAGAAATTGTGTCTGTATTGTCCCAATTCACCTTATAAACCTTGGTAGCACTATTTTTTGAATTTGTTTCCACATTTGGTACAGTGCAGTGCCCTTGTTTTTCAATCTCTACATGGCACTTCACCGATCTACATTACTGACTCAAGATATCACCCAGCAAGAACTCTTTGCTCTACAACATCAACCCATTTCTCCGCTGTTTAATCTCCTCAGTTGGCTTTCTGTTCATTCTCACACTATCCCGAAGATTCCCCTCCTAACATGTCAATGGCATCATGGAATTGGTCCTATTCACTTGAGTGATTTGCGCAACAAACACATGCCAGAAAGAAACTTACATTCTGCAACCAAAGACGTCCTTGTTATTCAGACTGTTGCCACCAAATCACACGGTGAACAGAGGTTTCAGTTTGCTGGACCTCATTTATAAAACAATCTCCCTCTTCACATCAAAACTTGTTCAAAACATTCCTGTTCAAGTCATCCTAGTTTTCCTCTTTGTTCTATTTTCTTTTGAGGGCTTAGAGACTTTTTTCCTGAAGGTGTAAGGGGCTATATCAATACAACCTAGAATTTTTAGTAGTAACACCGTGTAAAAGAAAACTTTCTTAAGAGTTGTGGTAGGAAACCAGTGGTGTAACAATTCTTATCACTACTGAATTATTTTTCTTGCTCAGGCGGAGAGACTGAAAGCCAAAGAAGAAAAAAGAAAACTATCCAGACGCAGAAAGCAAGAAGACTCAGATGATGTAAGTTCTTATTGTATTATTTCAGTTTGTAATATTGTGGCCAGAAAGACCTACTTGGGTCTTTTCTTTAACGACTGTAAACAACCGACCAACTTTTCAAATTTTTGCTAGAATGGAGATGTAGGTGCCGCTCTTGACCTTGGCAATGACTTTGAGGCCTTTGACCCTGACACACTACCTGACCCTGATAAATATGCAAATGAAGAGAGCGATACTGACGAGAATGAAGAAGACGTTAAGAAACCAGTGAGGAAACTTAAGAAGAAGACGAAGAAGAAAGACACCACTTTAGAGAACAGTTCAGCGAAGAGGAAAGCAAAGCCTGAAAAAGAGGGAAAAAACAGCAGCAACAAGAAAAGGAAGATGCAGAAAGAGAAAGAAGGGGTTGGAATGAAGGAAGAGGTGGAGTTTGATACAGGATTGACGTTGCAGGATGATGAAGCACTGGCCATGCATATATTATCAAGTAGTCAGTTCTAGGGATAGAGCAATGGTTTGGCATTATTCAAAATGGACTGGCTTTAGTAGAGGGACAGTTCAACCTTGGTTACCACCCGAGAGAGGCCAACATAAGAAACCATTTACAGAGATGAGAAATTTCAGACTTTTATCTGATTTCAGACTAGGTTGGAAAAAAAGTCTGTTATTTTTTTTAGATATAAATAAATCAGGCTCTTTAATCAACTTGTCTAGCACTGTGGATACTGTTCCCAGAAGCTCCTTGAAATCTGCATCCCCAAGGATTCCCAAAATGTGGAAATGCCATCATTTCAACATACCTCCTAGTTTCAGACCTTTTTGTCAGCAATGACTCTCAGCCCTGCATAAGAGACAGTCCAACATTAAATAACTGCATGCAAATTGTTTATTCTCACTTGTCTTATTAGTTCAGACAGGGTTCATTCTTGATCAAGCTTCAAAACTGACAGGTTTTTGTGTGCTTTACAAATAGACCATAATATTGTCTTCTTTTACAGTTTAGGTGTATCATTTCTAACAAATGCAAATGAACTTGGCACTCTTACAAGCTTACTTGGCATCTTAATCAGTTAGGAGATTTTTTTTTTTTCATAAAATAAAATAAAAATGTCAAAATATCAACTTTACAAGGCTAGATAATTATACATTCAGTTTAACATCGTCAATAAAACTGGCATGATTTCCTTGTTACTGAAGTCTGATTTCTGATTTTTGGCCCTCAGAAAATCAGAATTACTATTATATAGTCTGAAAAGTCTAACAAAGCCTATGTAAATGCAGGTCAGCCCTTGTACTCAATGAAATTTTCCTGATTTTTTTCAAGGGTCTGATTGGAAAAATTGCAGAATGGAAAAGGTTCTTCAAAGACCTGAAGAATTTTGTTCTCCGAATTAATTCAAGGCAAAATCCTTGAAGCCATTTACAGAATTATGTTTACAGCAAAGTTGTAATTTCCCTCTTAAATTGCCTGTCCTTGAATGGACTGGTTATACATGCAGCGGTGGCATTGCTTTGGCAAATAATATGAAGCCATAAAACAAACCTCCATGTGACCCTGCAAAGACATTCCTTAAGCTTTGTAAAAGGTTTATCCATCTACCACTCAGAAGCAATGGAAACCCAACTACTACATGGCAGTATGTAGGAGAGTATTGTTATCTTGACAAAACATGTGGGCCCAAGAGCACAAACAGGAAGGCGACCCACAACAACATTATGTTCACCAGAATAAGGTTACCAGCCAAAATGCCTTGTCACATGTATATCACATGCGACTGGTTTCCTGCTTATTTTTGCTTAGCAGAAAATTTGAGCACTATTTTGTGCTTTTGTAGCTCTGTGTAATTGGGTCTTCATGGAACCGATATGATTATGTTAACTCCCTTTGAACAAGTTACTGCAATTAAACTTCAAAACTATGAACCAGTTTATTTAAAATGTATTTGTTGTTCTTGATTATTTGATTTACTAACTAAACCCTTCCCCAACACGTCCACCAACCCAACCCTTTCCCAACTTGTCCCCAACCCAACCCTTTCCCAACACGTCCACCAACCCAACCCTTTCCCAACTAGTCCCCAACTCAATTGGAAATTAAGTAACAACAGTAACTACCAGCCTTGGATCTTGACTGACCAAAAAAAGTGAACTCTTGAGTACCATATGTGCACAAAAATCTAACGTGTCCCTGCTACCGTTGCATACAAATAAACCTTAGATTTGCTCAACACAGTTGCATTGACGTCATGTGACGTCATATGGCTTCTCACAAGCAGGGCCAAACCCAAAAGCAAGCCTCCTGACCAGTGACAGACCAAACCTCCGTCGCCAGTCTTGGCAATGCATGCAGTAAATTTGTCCAATCTAATTGTATGACTTGACCCTGAGGCCTGTGCTGGGGGCATTTCATAAACTAATGGGTGGTTGGCTTCAATTGGCCATGAAGATAATGGAAATAACACTTAAGTACATGTAGTTTATGTACAGTTCTTAAGAACCTATGGACACGTAAGATGTTCAAGGATTTTGCAAACATCGTAATAGTGAAAATGATTAGGCTATACCAAGTCTTTGATCTGTAAATTATGATAAGAAGGTTTTTAACAAAATCAAATGATCACAATTATGGGTCACAATTGATGGGAAAGTCATGCGTTTACCTTTCGCTGAAATTTGTTTAATTAACTAGCAAGGTCGGTTGAATACCAACAAATGTTTATTGTTTTGTGCAGTTTGTTTTTTTATTTGGAAAATGTTTAATATTCTTCTCAAATATGTTAATATAAATAATGAAATGAAGTACATTTAAAAACAAGAAAACAAAAACTACGATTTGAAAGATTTATTGATGATGTGTGTGTCTTTGAATGAAATAATCTTTCCCTGACGCTTTCTTTTTAACCAATTGTTGAGTGTAGTTAATACCTTGTCGCTGGGATGGATTTACTTGCTGAATGGTGCGTGTGCCATTCATTGCGAAGGCTGTGATATTTTGTTGGTTGTAGGTATTTATGTAACCACTCTTATGGGATCAAATGGGATTACGTGCAACAATGTAACCCATTGAGGAATATCCAAGCTGATTTAAATTTAAAGCTCTGTAATTCAGTCTTAGCATGGTGCCTATCCCAAACAAAACCAAAAAGGTATTTTTGGACCTGTGGATCAAGACTTATGTTAAATTGCAAACAATGTAATCTAATTATAAAAATGACCTTTCTTTTGTGCACACCTGAGACCATCTGTAGGATGACCCCTTATAAGAAAATGGTTCAATCCAAAATAACGTGAGACAATTTATTTGAACAAATTGACAAATAAGCTTGTATCTCTTTTTATTACAAATATTATTTGAACATTATTTAACAGATTAAATTATGATTTGGTAATTTTTTTTAAACTACATGTAGAAGAAAGTTACATTTTGGAGATAGTTTTCAAAGAGGGGATGAAGTTTGTACAAAGTTTTTGAAAGGACAGCAGTGACAATGGATGTAAATAGAAAGGTCATTCGCTGTCAAACTATAAGTGCACCGCTGGGGGTATTGAAGGGTAAATAAAGAGAGGTATCGGTGGGTGACATTGGTCATTAATACCAACCTTCCCATGGAATCAACTCAAGCACATTAGAAGAGAGCACTACATCCGGTTACTGACTCTAGTTTATTTAGCGAACCATCAACTCATTCACCTGGAAGTCAGCTTTGCAGAGAGAAGAGAACTTTTTCAATATAGGAGTTCTGCGGGATAAGTGTAAGGAATAACAATCTCGAAGAAATGTTTCCTTCTGTTTGTTAAACAAAAAAAGTCCCTCGTGCTGGGACTTCAACACGTGGCGCCGGACGGCTTAAATTGTTACGGAATTCACGTCAATACGGCAACGAATTATAGAGCAAAGCTATAAATTTATCACCGACTATAATTGTTTAGTCACAAAGCGGAAAACAACTTTGTGCTTATTGCCTCCCTGATCCAAGCGTTGGTTTGACACAGAGACGTGGAGTATAAAACATGGAAATCTTTTGTTCATTTTCAAGATTTTTCTCAACTTTTTCATCTTCAAAGTTATCAGTGGTGCTTGTTTTCGTAATAATTACATTTGTTTTGGACAAAACAACTGCACGGCCGTGTAGCCGGAAAGATCAAGAACGTGGTAAACGTTCAAAGAAAGTTTTTGAAGTAAGCACAGAGACTTTTTCAAGGGAGCCAGAAGCGCTTATGGACGGGGGCACCATTGTTGGGAGGATCGGTGAAACGGAGCATCCCGGTGAAGCAAGACCATGGCAGATAAATCAAGGTGAGTTCAACTGGCTTTACATACACTAGTTCCACAATGATATGAATCACCTCCAATTCAATTGAACTCAATGTTTATTTTTCATGCAAAAGAAGTGATACTTGCAGTGGCCTAACCAAATGGTTTGGTTCATTAAATAGCACCCTCTCAAACTATGTCTTTGCGTCCAGCTTCCAATGAAAATATCGTTTTAAGTCACTGGATGATTGAGTTTCTGAGAAAAAGGGAAGTATTAGACTTTCACATTCACTTGAGTTTTTTTCATTCTTCGACTGTTCTTTCTCTGCCCCGTTTTGTTATAGGTATCGGTGACTGTTTGTCTGCCTGCTCTTTTAATAATACAAATTATAAGATTTTTACTATGTTCAGAAATTTGGGGCAACCTAAAGTACCCGGTTATTTCCCAATAAAAAAGTGCACGTAATTCATTCAATAAAAGTTCATAAAATCTTGTAGAGCTTTGTAGGGCCCAGGTATTATTCTATACTGTCAAATATTTTGTTTTATTCAAATTAAATTGAGATTGTACCCACAAAGTGAAGAATTCCCACCCCCGCATCTGTCAGCTCCTGCGTAAAACGTTCTTTTTCGCCCCTGAGCAGAAACCACGCGTAAATGTTTATATCAAAATAAGTTCATGAACTGTTTCTCTTTAACTGACAAGGTGACGCTCAATAAATAAACAGACATTGCATATTAAAGAAAACGCGATAAATTTGGCCTTTGCTTCAACCTAAATCTCATAGGTGCCCTTGGCACGCATGCATCTTTGTTTTCCCAAGATGTTCTTGCAGATGTTCTTGAAGAAAATGATGCTCTTGAGAGAACTATTAGTAACCACCATTTTTTCGAGACTCGTAGATCTTCATTTTCGTGGTGATTAAGAGTGTCTGTACATTCTGCCCCCATCCAGTCTCGTTTACCGATGTCAGATCAGTTTGATTTATTTATACAGAGCGGGGTTGGAATTTGTTTTCACTTTTCACATCGTAATGTAAACACCATAGATACATTATGGAGACCTGTTTCATGTTACAAAATATCTTTACATGAAATGTTGTTCTGAAAATACCGTTATCCTTCGGTTTTTAAGTTAATTATTGCCCAAACTACAACTTTCTTGAAACTACAAAACGTTCAAATAACTGATTGAATCAATGAAAACGTTGAATGATGTGCAGGATGAAAGAAATCGCCATGTTTCTGTTGCTTTTTTTTGTTTGAAAAAATACCTACCAGACAGTGGGGTTCCGTGATAAATTGTTTTCCTGTTCGGGCCAGAAAACTAGTTTGACCTACCGGTCGAATCGGGCCACGACGTCAAGGTCTCACAGCTTGAAAGGATATTCCAACTTCTTAAATCGAAAATTGAGAAAATAAGACGTATGGGTCAACCCTCATTAGCTTCCGATAAAGTTGCAAACTGAATCTTGCCAAAAGTGTAAA
The DNA here is from genome assembly GCA_010994315.2 of Pisaster ochraceus. Taxonomy (NCBI): domain Eukaryota; kingdom Metazoa; phylum Echinodermata; class Asteroidea; order Forcipulatida; family Asteriidae; genus Pisaster; species Pisaster ochraceus. The sequence continues at coordinate 1,762,649 of CM021535.1, forward strand.
ATTATCACAGAATGATTTGTTTATGATCCAATTATTAATTTTTCATGGTCAACATTTTGTAATGTTATGCAACTAATTTCATTGTTTCATTGTAGGTCTCTGTCCACCGCCACTAGCTGATTTATGTACAATTGAAGTACCAGGCCCCTCCGGTGGAAGTAAGTTTAATACCCCCATTTTAAAATGAAACAATTCATGCTTCTGGTATCCAATTCTGGCTCCGCCACGTGGTTGTAAAATGGCGACCAGAACCGACGCCATAGTCCCCCATTACGTTGTTTTGAATCCAGTCTTGCAAAAATAAAAACGGCTTACACTTACAGAAGTAGGAGAAACAAATATTTCAATAGTTTTCTGCTGCATATTGTTATTTTCTGTATAAAGTCAATGTACATATTAAATTAGTGAATGTTGGTCCTTATCCAGGCATATAAAATTTTTCGTTTCTTAAACTATTAATGTTTATACTTAGCTTTGGGATATTTCTTTAAGTCGATCATTTCCTATTAAGATGATTGTTGAGACTATACAACATATCTTCTGTTTTTTTCCTCAGCCCAGCAATCGTTCGTAACCCCATTTTTCGAGGGAGATATCGTATTAGATCCCGGTACACGACGGAGCTTGGGCGTGGCGAGCATGATGCATCGTGCCAAACATCACGGCCACCGTGCCGTGAAGGCTGAGCAGCGCTCCCGTAGAGCGAGGGCTGCCGCCCGACCAATCAACCAGCACTGGACGGACGGGGTTATTCCCTACACAATCGACGATGACTTCGGTAAGAAACTAACAGGACAGAATCCAAATCATTCAAAGTTGCTGTCGAGTAAATTGTAGTACATTTAAACAACAATGTGTTTTTCCAAAACTTTTTGTGATGAAACTCAAACGGGCGCGTTTGGTTCAATTATGTTTATTTTAATTTGCATATTGTGATCTTTCGGCTAACAATCCAAGTCTAGCCCTCATCATTCTTCCCATATATTTTGTGTTTATCTTAATCACAATGAACTTCGTTTTGAAAATTTGTTTTTTATTTATTTTTATTTATCAAGTTTTTGACATTTAAAAATTTCATTTTAAATTGTTTATCCTGAGGAAAACTTGTAATGAAAACATATTCTTTATTCAAAGGTACCCAGCAATAAAAAGACATTAATAAATATGTAAATAGAAAACTACAATAAAGCATAACAATTCACTTTCCTTCCAGATTGAAAGCTCTGTATGTTTCAGGGATTAATCTGATCCACTTTGGCATTGAAGCATCTTTTACACTAAATGTAAATCTTAATTGAGTTAAGATTTTAAAAAAATATTATAAAATCAGGACATTTTTGATTGAAGTTGGTCATTTGCTAATAAATACATTTATAATGATATTAATAGTCTTGTGACAGGTTTTCAGCAAATCTTTAATTGCTTAAGCAATACTTTGTTTGAAACTTTAAAATGTCAAGTTTTGTTTACCATATACTTATTTGCTTTCTTTTCGATGTATTCTTCATTAGCTCCATCTACAGCTAGATTGATCCGTGCTGCTATGAAGCACTGGGAGAGACATACATGCATTCACTTCAGACATCGTAGACCCAAGGACAGAGACTATATACGCTTTGCTTACTTCCCTGGGTAAGGATAATGTTTTTCTTGTTTTACAGAAATTTGTGTACGAACTTTGGTTGAAATTGTACTTTTGTAGCTCAGAGTGGGATTTGAACCCCATTTTCATTCCATTCATAATCAAAAACCATACCCATTTCATTCCATGAATTCTTTTTCTACAGAAATGTTGTTTTTCTTGCTCTGAGTGGGATTCGAACCCCTAAATCAGAATGGCAACAACCCCACAAAAATGAATTGTGAAAGATTTGGTCAAGCAGTGTAAGTGCTTTCTCCTCCAAGTTATTGTGAATGGAGGTTTGAATCCTTGTAGGCCATTATGCCTCAATTGAGCAAGAGATCTTCAAATGGGGTAATTGAGTGGTTGGTTTTTATACGATAGTATTTAATTTGACTCCATGTTTTGATCTTCCCACAGCTGTTGGTCTTTTGTTGGGCGTCAAGGAGGGCAGCAGATCATCTCCATGGGGCCAGGTTGTTCAGTCTTAGGCACCATCATCCATGAAATAGGACATGCTGTGGGCTTCTGGCATGAACAGGTATAATCAAGAAAATTACATGATGATGGACCTCATGATCGACCTCATGATCGACCTCATGACCGACCCCATGACCAACATGACCGACCTGATATTCGACCTAATATCCGACCTGATATCAAACCTAATGATCAACCTAATATCCAACTTGATATCGCAACTGATGACCCACCTGTCGACAGAAATGTCAACCGACCCGTCAACTGACCCAAAGACCGACCTGATGACCGACTTGACAACCAACATGACCAACCTGGTATCTGACCTGATGACCGACCTTATTATGTTGGGCAACTCACACTTTTTTCAACTCAAAATTCACAAAGGTTTTTCCTTTTCTGTCCTCCTAACTCTTTAAAGACTTCTTCATTCACAGATTTTTGTTTTACTTTTTAATCAGAGCCGTCAGGATAGGGACAAGTACGTCAAAATCGTGTACCATAACATCGTACCGGGCACTGAGGAGAACTTTGGCATGATTGACCCTGTCAATGTAACCAGTCTGGGCTTCCCCTATGACTATGAGAGTATTATGCATTACCCTCCAAATGCCTTCACTGCTACCGGTCTACCTACAATCAAGATTAAGAAAGTTGGTCGCAGGCATCAGTTCCAGATGGGTCAACAGGAGGGACTGAGTGCACTGGACATAGCTCAAGTCAATGCCATGTATCAATGCAACCAGAGGAAAATGGCTAAAGATTCAGATGGTACATACCCTACTTTGTTTCAAGTATTAAAATGTGTGAAAACGAAAGCATACAAAATTTACAAAATAATTGTTGAAGTAATTACTACTTTTACTAAGTTTACATCATTGGGGCTTTTGACATTCAAGCTAGTCATTAGATTGTGTAAACAATTTAAAACAATTTGAACAACCGATTGGATGATGCACAGATAAAAGCTACTAAGTTCTTTCCATGGAGTGGGTCTCATGTTTAAACATTTCAAACGTTTCTATAATAATTGTACCAAATGTTACTGAATTTCGAAGTCCATTGAAATGATTTGGCTCAGATTGGTAGATACTTCAGTGAGTTTAACTGATATGAGTTTTTTTTTAAGACTTTAATTACAAACAGTCTTTTCAACCTTGTGGGACTTACTAGGAAAGCTTTCATGAAATTCTTGTTGTATTAAAATGCAATGTGTTCCCTCCCCCTTGATAGAGGAGTGTACGCGAAGCAAGAGAGGGGATGGACGCGAGTACAGAGGTAACCGTGATTTCACCATCTCAGGAACGACTTGTCAGAAATGGAATTCTCAATGGCCACACAAGCAGGAATACTGGAAGGGTGAGGCAGAGCGGAATGAGAGACAAGGATTGGGGGACCATAACTACTGTCGTAACCCATCAGGAAAGAGGGAGAGACCGTGGTGTTTTACCACGCTCAAGAAAACCAGGTGGGAATATTGCGATGTGAAAATATGCGCTCAAGAGACATGAGATGTGGATGAGAAATATTGATACTTTTTGTGTTACTGTTTCAAGTAGTATGGCATGGTGTTCAATGCATTCAAGTAAATCGCCCTGGACAGTGAAAATATTGATGGTGGGGCAATAAGGAGAGCATTTCGACTATCAATAGCCCTCATTGGGTGTTTTTTGTTGACATTATTAAGCAGCACTATGAACAACCAATCGTAGGAGCTGTTACATGCATCATATTCATCTTAACAATCTGAGAGTTATGACAATCACTTGGTTTTTCTGTTGTCGGCCATATTAAATTTTGTTTATTCATATAAATGTTTATGGAAACGGGAAAAAAGTATATGATTTATTTGCTGCAAAAATAGTTTTAGAGATGTATTTATAACAACGACTGAAAGAGAAGAGTATTAGTTAATGGGAAGATATTTTTGTCAAAAAGCTGCAGTCCTGCTGTAATTTCTTGTCCTCTTATGTATAACTCCTTGTCCTGTAAAAGCGAAAATAATTTTGTGAAAAAATATCTGTATCTTTTTTAATTTCTAAGTTGTCTTCGCTGCACTTGTCTTGTCTTTTTTATGGGTTTACTGAGTAGTAAAAACATTGCTTAATATGAATAATGGCTCAACCCTTCAGAGACCATAGCGGCTGGAAACGGCATAGACCAAAAATACCCACAGCAGCCAGAAATGGCTGCAAGATCTGACCTAAAAAGGTCAAAGTAAATGTCATGACCTGAATTGCCATTTTCCAATTTTTCCCATGTTAACATAGTATCTATGTTTCTAAAGCAATACAACTTTTCAAATTTAAGTAATTTTTTCAGAAACATTTACAGTAAAAAATTGTTGCAAAAAATCCCAAATAAAACCCATGTTGGGGCATGATTGTTATAAAGAAATAAATGTTCTCTAAAGGGTTAAAAGGTTAAAGGGTTAAGGGTATGCTAGTTTTTACAGATATTATTTTATTCTTGTCTCCTTTTTATCTCCCTCCCTCATATTTACTTTAACTCTGTTATGTGGCTGCCTGACAAATATGTATAATAAAAGCACAGACTATTTTATTATTTATAATATTCAAGATGAGTTGTATGTTACATGTTTTATTTATAACAAAGTAGATTTACTTTAAGTTTGTTTCCTGCAATTTTTCCAGTGTGTTGTTTTTGTTTGTGTGGTTGTGTGTGTGTGAACATGTCTACGCATTCAAAC
>CM021535.1:1796902-1812939 GCA_010994315.2 Pisaster ochraceus
CGTATTTTTTTAGCAAACATGATTGTAAAAGTGGACAGGTGGTGGCGCTCTTTACTTATCTTGTTAGGTCTGCAAAAGTAATGAATTATGACAATCTGAATCATTAGTGTGCACTTGTTTAAGTTTTAAAATGTTAACAATTACCACTTTTCTTGGATCACTAGACCGCCCGCTTTGTCTTGACATTTTTTTGCTCGTCGAATTTCCTTCGTATTTCAATCAGAGCTAAATTGAAAAATCATTTGAGCAGCACCAGGCACCTCCCGGTCCACACGAAAACAACAGTACACACGAATAAGTAATATCAGTATATTCCCCTAACACCACACAGTAGTGCACGTTACGGATCAGAAGCTATGAAAATGCACCAGTCTATCTATATTTTGAGAACGACCACCAAACCCTGGGAAGGACTACAACCTGACATTAAAATTATACTTCCTGTTTTTATTCGCTGATTCAGTTTCGTTGGAATGGATTGGTAGTGGTGCATTTCCGCACCGAAACACCAACTAAACAGGAATGTCGTCCTTACATATCACATCGTGGACTCCACAGGAGATTGGGAATTGGATTAAAGGTAAATATCAGTTTACTTTATATTTCTGGTAACTTTTGAAGCTTTGATTTATGCAGCGAAATGATTCGATTATCATTAACTTAGTCTTAAGCACTGCTGAACTCACAAGATTTGAGAAATCAGCCAGCGTAGGACAGCTGACTGCTGGTGGGGGTTTTAGTCAATGTGCCCGGGGCCCAGAGCAGCATCAACCGCGTCCCCCAACAACTTGATTGTATACAGAAATGGTGTGGATCGGCGGACTTGCAAGTTGCAGGCCGGCGACCCATAGAAAATTTCAGACACTCGACCGCCGCGACCCAACCGCCTATTAAAAAAAGATTGTTTTGAACAGGGTAATCTTAAGCAGCATGATATAGCTCCATGGTAGCAGTAACGGATCCGCAGTAGCACTACAGTGTAAAATGATTTTACAACTAGAAAGCAGTTTGTTTTTAATATATTTATGAGAAACTGCATAAAAATAAAATGTAAGGAAAAACATGGTTTTGATTAGACCCAGTAACTGGGACGCTGTACTCATTTTTAAAACATTTTTTTGACATCTTTGGTCCAAAGATGTCAAAACATTTTTAAAAGGAGTACAGAACCCCAGTTAATACTGGTTCTAGGTTTTGATGATTTTTGAGTGTCGTCCATAGTAAACACAATTTTTGGTAACCCACCAGAATTTGTTCATGACCCACTCATGGGTTGCTATCCATAGCCATGCTATCCATAGCGATACTTAGGGATGCGTTAGTGGGTTCTGATCACATGCCCTCCACAAAATACACCGGAAAAGTGACTGAATATTATCACCACTTTTTGACCAATACGACCAACAATAGTAAATTATTTATCCAAAATATGATTATTCTTTTTGGTCGTATTTGAGCAGATAACTGGCAGTCAGACTCGGAGGTAGAACCTAAATGATTTTATCAAACAAGGAAGGTAGTGGTAGCACTTAAAGACTAGCTAAATACATAAAAACTGCATGAGCAACAACTACTTTATCATGACTAAACCTCCGCTAGCAATCAGCTCTCTTACACTGGCTGATTTATCAATCCCATGAGTTCAGCAGAGGTAAAATAAAATGCAAGAAACTGCTTTATTTATGGATATGATAACACACTCTTTACATTGATATATTTAATCTGGAGGTCGTTGATTTAAGTCCCGCTCCAGTCAACTTTGTTTTGTTCAAACCCAAATTCTTAAAAATTTACCCAGTCAGTTTCCCTTGTGGTTTATTGCTTGATATTTAATATTTTGAAAAAGTTGCAACCCCCATAGGTGATCCTTTGGCTGCCGCTTCCCAAGTTGTATCGTAAACTTGAGTGTGATCCCTGGCTACACCACAGCAAGCGGTTATATGGCTTCTGACTGGCACCCCCGAACAAAGATATTGACTAATAGGGAGACTGCCAACATAGGGCTGGATAGCTCCGTTGGTAGAGCTTGGTGCCAGTACTTTAATCTGGAGGTCTTTGGTTCAAGTCCCACTCCAGTAAATTTTTCTTTGTTTAATCCCAAATTATAAAAAATTTACCCAGTCAGTTTCCCTTGTGGTTATTACTTGATATTTGATATACAGACAAGTAAAAATAAATTGCAGTACAAGTTAAAGTAGGTGACCTCTGAAAATATTAGGATAAATTGTGCATCAGAAATGATTAAAAAAATCATATAAAAGTATTCTGGAGAAGAAAAATAACATTTGAGGAGAAAACTAACTGTGCCACCCCATGACAAAACCAGGCACTTTTGGAAATAGTGAAATGGCATTAATTAATGAAAGTAAAGACAACCAAAACATCAGCCATGGCTATCAATGTATGTGACGCCTTGAACCATGGAGGCCATGCTTCAACATTGTTTATGTTGAAAATACCTACATGTACCTGTTAGATTTAGATTGTTTTATTTGAGAGGTCTTAATCTTCGATGAGCAAATTGCTTTTTTCACAAAAATGTATTTCTTGTTACATTGTAGGTCACCTTTTAAAGAATTTCTTAACAATGCCTCAACAATTGTGTGTTTTCAAATCAACTTTCTATTAAAAATTGAATTTTATCATAGCTTCTCTGATTCATTGAATAGAAAGTATGTTTCGGGAAACTCTACATGAAAATGAAAGTGAGGAGTGTAACTGATTATTCTTTCATTTTTAACAAGAATAGATACTGCATCCTTGATTGAAAAACTAGAAAATTCCCTTAAAAAACAATGTAAAGTTGCAGTTTCAAGGATAAACTGTTTCCATGATTAAATTAAATGTGCAGTGTCATCAAATTGTTTTTCTTGCATTTAGGCACAACAATATTTCTTTAAGCCAAAGTTAAACAGTCCAATTCCAATTCTTAAAAGGTCATTGATAAAAAGAAAAGCCTCATTGTATGCAAATTGTACAATAATAATGGAAAGTCGTCCAGCTTTTTCATTCTTTTTGAACAAGTCACATAATTAGATTTGAATTTTTGCTCTGCACCATCTCTTGTATAAATCATATATAAAGTTGTTAACCATCAGTCTATAATTTGAGTTGACTTGTTAGGATATAATGCATAAGTAAACAAGTAATTGTCATCAGACACAAATTAATGGCTAGTCATGATCACTCATCAAAAAGATTCAAGAGCTTTTTAAGCCCACAGATATTAAAGACAAAATTGCTTCCTCTCCTTCCTTGTGTGGTTTCCTGACTTAGCAGTATGAAAACATACCCCGTCACTCATACTGCATTTCTTTGTTAAAGGAACCTTGGAGAGTCTTCATCATAATTGTCTTTGAACCATACATCCTGTGTTTTATACAGCAATGTCATACCTGTGTTGTATACAGCAATGTCATACCTGTGTAAAGTTTAAAAGGAACTGTACCTGTTCCTGTGCATTATATCACCATCTGTTTAGGGGAAACGATAGATTTGAAATGCTGGTTCTTACATTGTAATACCGGTGTTGGGAACAATCTTTGAAGTGGCCTTTAAAAAAATCTCAAGCAAATTTTGAACTAAAGTTTGCCCACACAAATAAAAATTGCGCGGCTGCGGCGCGAAATTGACACAGAGGCGGCTTCTACATTGTTGGCGCGGTTGTTGTCATCGCCAGTCTAGAAAAAACAAAACCCAAAATAAACAAATAAAAACAGGATGCATTTGTCTTGAAAATTTGTTTTTCTATTTTAACAGAAAGTTTATCAACAAGTTACCCGACACGGGAATCTGCCAGCGCGATTGTCCCATGAAATTGAACTTTACACAAAATTACAGTTTGTGAGCAGACAGTATAGTATTTCTCGACATTCTTCCCTAGTTTTTGAACAAAAGTATCACTTCAGACAGAAGTTAAAATCCAGCAGATTACTACCTTGGACTTACCCTTTTTACGTATATTCCCTTCATAATAGCGAATATTTCACGACAAATGGTGAGAATTATGGTTGAACGACAAAGATTGCATGGTGTTTAAAGTTTGCGCCCCGAGCTATTCTGCGCAAATGTTTAAATCATACAAGGAAAAAAAGATTGCGCCGTCACAAAATGGCGCACTGGCGAATTTTTAAAAAGGACAACTTCCATGATTGCGTCCAGCATTGGTACTTGAAATATTTATTGCTGAATAATCAAAAACAAAGCTCTAACAAGTAGGGTTGCCCAGGGTGCATTTGGTTACAGTGGCCCTTATCTTTGGAACAAGCTCCCAATGAAAGTTTAGTCCAACTCAACTATCATGTTCAAGAAACTGTTTAAGACTTAACTATTTAGATCTTACTACTCAAAGTCATAAAACTGCCTTAATTGCCTTGATTGTTTTTTTGTAGGATAAGTTCATTTTATAAAAACTCTTGTTTATTATTATAATAAAATCTTTGAATTAATAGTCCTGGTTCCAAACAGATTAAGAAGTTATCTTTCAGACAAGCTGAGACTGAAATTGACCATTCACCTAGCTGGAATTAGTTTCAAAATGACGATGTTCACAAAACCCATGTTACACATAGTTCCTGCTTCTCAACAATGATATAAGAGCTGAAACTTCTTTCCGGTAACATTAAAACAATAAGGAAACTTTCTGTGAGCAGTCACCTAATTGCACCATGTTAAACATAAAAAAACCAATGTACTTTTCAAGAAGTGTTGTAATCTAACTTTAGAAGCTGTTCACAACTTGTGCTTTACAATCAAATAATGATACCTCATTGTTCCATAACTTTAGTTTAAATGTTGACTTTGGGTCTATTTAATATCTTTCAATTCTGTTGAGTATCAAAGTGTACTTACAAATAGGGCAAATAAGATCAATCTTGTTGTAGTGCTTGTTCAAATAAAAGCAGTTTAGTATAGTCTTTAGCTTTTGGTCTTTTAAAAAGATTTCTGGTCCAGTGAAAAGGTTGAGCCTTTTAAAGTGTTTGGATGTGTGGAATTGTAACCCAAATTTGAGAATGGTTAAGGCTGGGTGGGGATGAGGTTCAGGTATATACAATGTGATACTTGCATGCCATTTTATAGTTTTGAAATCTGTGCGACATGCACAATGTTTCAACTTCAAATGGTTTCACTTATTAAGTAAAAAGTACATGTAACCAAACTCTCTGGTAATGATCTAGCAGGAAGAGAAACACATCTGCTATAAATTGAATCACATCCAACATGACTTGATGTTCGTTCAACATGGTACAACTGTGTCAGGATTTTAGATTAATGTTTCGCCAGCCAACTTGCCCATCAATTGTGTACATGTAGGCTCAAGATATGCTTCAGGGAGTTTGTTGAATGAAATACAATTTCGGGGGAGATGCTTTTACTGTATGTGTACTGAAAGTTCACCGACATTCATTGTGTAGCCACAAATATGTTTTATTCAGCAAAGTTGTTGACTACTTTCGAATAACTCCGTAGGAGGAAGTGCATATGACAAAAGCTCTGTTCATGCTAACATAATATAGGAAGTAAAGCAGTTATGCTTATAATGAGTAGTGTATATTTTGTTGCAATACTGCAATTCAAATTATGCAGTGCCTGGTCAACAAATATTTACCTGAAAGTAAAGTAAAAGAAATCGAATGTACTTAGTATTTTAAGTGTCAATACTCCAGGTCTGTTAGTTTAAAGCATTGGCTTAAAGCTATATGATATTCAGGACCCGGAAGTGTTAATTGCTAAGTATCAAGGTACTAAGTTATGTATGGAGTTTACAGTTTTGATAAATAAGGCATATTGTTTGCAAGTCATAGACAAATTGGCTTGGCTGATTTCAATGGCAAGTTGATGATGCTGCCATCCCTTTTAGTAACAGTTATCTGAAGAAACAAGAAATAGATTTTAACATATTGTACTGTGCTTATTTAAGTGACGCTCAATTAACCAAGTGATGGTTGAGCTACATGTAATATCTTAATTTAAAGAGGGTAAACATAAATTTTTAATGACTAAAAATGAAAATAGACTCCAAGCAATGCACATAATTCCATGTGTCCATGCATTATCCTAACAATGATGTGCATTGCTTGGCATGTATTTTCATTGTAAAGGATCGCGCACTACGCATTATGCACAACGCACGACGGATACATGGATTTCCATCCTAAAGTTCTTTTCCATTTTGTTGTTGGAAACTTGACACTTTATTTTTGTAACATCTTCTAGGACTTGATAATGCCTTGGAGCAGTACATCCCCAACTTCATCGAACATCAGGTAACTGGTGAACGTCTGCTGAAACTGTCAATAGAGGAATTAGACACCTTGAATATTACCAAGATGGGACATAAGGAACTCATGCTGGAGGCTGTTGACCTTTTATCAGTGGTGGTAAATAACATGAAGGTTTTGATTTTATTTCTGTATTTAAATATGAGGTCTTTTATAAAAAGGTAAAAGGATGGAAATATGATGCCAAAGTTTTGTTGTGTATTTAAAAACATGGCATCCAAACTGTTCACTTACAGTACTTTTCAATGTAAATGACAAAATTAGGATGCCAACATTGAAAACAATGTGTCTAAAAGGAGCCCAGAAACCACCAGGCTAGTGCCATGTTTTGGAGAGGTTTGCAGGACTGCCAACTAGAATCAGGGAGAGTTGGCAGCTCTGGCTTTGGCTAAATGTTTTGTTCCTGAAAGAGTGTTTCAATATTGGCACCCTGAGGGAGATCGAAAACAAAAGGGAACAAAAGGTCTCCACAGTGGAGTTCTAAAGAGAGGGATGTTCCACAAGGAATTTTGTGTACAAAGTCTATGAGAGGATATTAGTACAAAGAAAAAAAAAGAACAAAAGAAATCTCTACAGGGATGCAAGAATGGGAATTTGTGTGCATCCTCAAAGTTACGTTAGAACTGATGCAATCCAATTCATTGTAAGAATTCACTTGATTTATTCTAGCATTACGGACATCCAAGTGAGACCCTTCAGTCAGTGGCCCTGAAACTTAACACCAATTCAAGCAATCTAGCTAACCTGCTTCAGCAGAGCACTCAGTCAGGGAGCCATGCAGGGGATAGATTGTACTCACCACCATCAACAATCCTGCTGAGAGTTTCTGAGACGATATCAGCTGCTAAGACTCTTATCTCATGGCTGGACAGGTATGAGGTCTAAGAACGGTCAAGCTTCCTGTATACCCAGCAGAAAGCTAAGTTTCTATATCCATACACACCGGTTACCAGTCTACAGTTCAGTCAAGCCTCATTTTTGATTTTAATACACATACAAAATATATGGCCCTGAATGAAATTACTTTTGAAAGACTCTTTTAAACCATTGGTTCAGAATCAAAAAGAGGGATTTTAATGTAAAACCTTTTTTTTAAAACACCAACATGACAGTTGAAAATTATAATTTGTACAAGTTGGTTTTCACTGTCATTTACACCAGCAATTGTTAAGTTTGAAAGGTTTTTCTCCTTAAACCAAAATGAACATGTCTTCCATATTACAAATCATTAAATGGTCAGGACATGTTTCTTATTTTTCAGACCACCATTTTCAAACAATTCAGAGAAGGATTTCCAGGAGTTCAGCAAAGAAATTTTACAAAACGCCTTGGACATGACCCAAGCTGTACAGCAGCAGTCCAATCTGACAGTTGCTCTACCTGAAATCATGGCAATTGTAAGTAAAGTGGAGATCACAAATTAAATCATCCTTACAAATCACATAAATACCTCTGCAATAAAAACCTCTGCACTTGTTGTACCTGCATATCAAGCAGTGTTCGAATCCCATTCAGGTATTATGCCTGTGGGTTTTTTTTCAACAGGACTCTGGGAAAGCACTGAGTATTTAACTTGCTAAGTGTACAATGCTCATCCCACAATGCTTATTGATGTAGGTTGAAAAAACAGAAATAATATTCTTTATTGAGTTATCCTGCTGCTATTGTTACATCTATAATTTAGGCAAGAACTATTGTACATGTATTGATGTGCAGCACCAAACTTTCCTGGTACAGGTTATTTGATGTGACATACATGTAACTGCAAGGGATGAATGGTCTCTTTACACTTGAATGAAATTCCAACCCGAATTGTTTTCTTTGTTTACAAATCTGAATACAATACAACTGAACCTCTTCAGGGTTTGCCCAGTGACTAACCAGCAGGACCAAATGAGCTTGGTGTTTCACTGGTCCACCTGCTCTTTCAATAGTCCATATTTCATGTAAAATAGGGATACTTTTCAACTCTGAACTAGTCGGCCAGACCAGTTCAGAGAATTTTAACTGGTCCTCAGGTATTTTAACTGGCATTTGGCAAGTGGACCACTGTTTTGGAAGAACGCTGTTTTCACAAGATGCTTATGAAATTAGTGAAGAAGAAAATTTTTGCAGATAGCTCAAATGTGGTATCTTCTCTTTGATAACACAATTGTCCATACCAGACTTCTTGATTTCTTTTCCCACACAAAACCAGGCAAGAGAGTTTACTGCAATTACAGATAATTTAATCAGGCAATCAACGGATCCTCTGGTGATACAACCAACAACAATCGAAGAAGTTCGCATCAGGAAGAAACAGATAGAAGAGGAACTGGTAAGCAATCCCAATTATTGCAGAACTGAACAGGAGCGCTGCTTACGGGGTATATGATTAACATACTATTTGATCTTTAAATGTTCATGATATTTTCTCTGTTGAAGATTTCTGGCTGGATTAACCTTGAGAGAACATAGTGGCCACAGATGATTAACTTGTACCAAAGGTCCCTTAGCAGTCCAAAACGCTGCAAGATTGACCTACTTACCTACAACTGAAATGGTTAACTCATTGAAATTGTTAGAGATGTCCTTGATCCATTGTTTGATTATCTACAATTGATTTTGTTCTCTTCCTCCTTTCTATAGCCTGTTACCTTGAATGGCTTTTTATCAGTACATGCTGATATGACTGGGGTCACACAGGTGATGCATCTATAAAGACAGTACACACATTTTTTTCTTAAAAACTGCATCCCTACTCCCGTCACAGGTGCAGCCATTTTGTTTTACTCCCATTCCAATCATTGAACCAAACTGAGGCTGAGAGTTAGTTTCCATGATAGTGATTGCTCACAGAGAATGTGACAAACGTGGTAGTGCTCAGCATGAACAAGATTTATAGGACATTATGTGACACTCCATGCCAAAACCTGGCACTTCCTGCCAAAACTTTAAACGTCAATTGCTCATCAAAGAGATGAGCTTTAAAAAAACAGCTAATCAGGGCATACAGTGTAAGTATTTTCTCATCATAGAATGTTTAAAAGACATCACATCACAATGATATTAATGCTGATGTTTTGGTTGTTGTCACCGTTACTAATTTTAAAAAGTGCCAGGTTTTGGCATAAGGTGATTAGGTATATTTAAAGAGACTACAGTTTTTAACAGCATGCATTGGTTGCTGAATTCTCAATAGTGCCAGTAGAAATAAGATGATCATTCATTTGGAGACACCATTCGTAGAATTTGGTTTTATAATTTTGTTTCACTTTTGAGTGAGGTAGCTTTAATACCCATAGCAGTTCCAAGATTATCTTCTGTGATTGATTTTCCATCAGTCAGACTCAAAGTACAGTAATTCTGAAGGTTAAAGATTTCTCTGACAGTTTTATTTCCTTAATTCCAGGGGCTGTTTATCAAGACGTCCACTATTGACGGAATTCATTACATAACAGGCACCAAGGAGCAGGTAAATTCAGGAAATTGTCTAGTATTATAATTAGTGAATGAACCTTGGATCTTGCTATTTGACAATAAATGTTAGAGGGAGTCAATGAAATGGTTGTCATTGAGCAAGTTATTTGTATAAAGTTCCCCGATAAAGTAAGTCCATTGGGAGACTTTAGAACACAAGGTGGCAGCAGACATGCTTGGTACATTTCATTGTTTGCATTGTTCTGAGCATTAGAATTAATGTGCAGTTTGCAGTAATTTATATATTTTTGGTTGGGGGGGGGGAGTCAACATATTTTGTTGAAAGCTTATTTCTTTTTTAACTGTTTTCTACAACTTTTCGAAAATGCGCGTAATATTTTAATGTTGTTGCTGAACACTTAATTTTGGTTATCACTTTTAGTCAGCAGCAAACTTAAGCAGGAAAGTGGGCTCTGGTGATGAACTGTTACGAGTGAATGAGCAAACTGTGGTAAGCTGGAGAATCTCCATCGATAATATTTTATATGGACGTTGTATAGAAGTAAACATAATGACACTGAATTTGTGCTTAACCATTCACCCTCTTATGAGGTAAGAGAGAAAAACATCCCATGATCTTATAACAAAAGACAACAAAACAAGATGCACGTGTACATTTCAGTTTGAAGGAAAGTCTAAACTGCGCGATCTTAACAGCCATTGACTTATTTAGACACGTGGCTTATTAAGACTTCAACAGGTTGGTGTATTTTAATGGTGTTAGAGTTCGGATGTTTGTAACAGATGTTTATAGATATTGACTAGAGACTAATCAGACATTTATTCCTGACACAGGTGAGTTGGGAGCACCGTAAAGTCATAGAGGCTCTGAGAGCTGATCCTATGGGGGTCTACCTGACCCTACGGAAACGCCCCTGCAACCTTGGCTCCCCTGGTCAGATACTCAGACCCAGTGGCTCACCGTATCCTTCACTCTCTCAACTAAGACGGAATGACAGTTTTACCAACATGAGATCACCAGTGGTGAATGAGGACTTCCTCATGCCGGCATCACCTAATGATTTACTGGCTACTAAAGCAAGAAGGTAAAACAAAAAGATTCAAGCCAGAATAGTAATAATAATGATTAAGAGATTTCATGGCTATGTGTCGAATAACTGGGGTTTCAACGACAACACTTGTGCATTTTCATTTGTTTAGGTTAAGTTATGTTTGGGAATGGAGAGTCCCATGTGTCCAATGCTCTCACTGATGGATGTTTTCAAAGGTTATTTAATTTTTTTAGAACAACTTATGGCAGAGTTTATTTATTAAATACATACTGCATCGCTTTAGAACTCCTTTCTTGATGCATGTTTCCCTCCATCATACAATCTAGACTGTTTTAAGAGGAATATAAATTCCTACCTTCAGCTTCCCTGGGTTATTTTTATCTTAAATGTTTTCTTCTTGTAGCCCCTTACCATTTCTGGCTTTAAGCCTTGTTTGTGGCAAACTTCATTAAAACAAACAAGCAGAAAAAACAAAATTTTCATAGTTGCAGATATATATTCTGCAATGCAAAGACATTGTGTACTTCAGTCCTCACTGTAACCAAATTATTCCATTTGTTTTGGACATGGTGTTACCACACTCTGCAGTAACAGTGATCCTGAGCCGCCATCAGACACCCATGAGACCCAATCTGATCCAGAATCACTCATTCAAGAGGCTGAGAGAAACAAACGACAACGACGAGGGACAATGGGAGAGGCTCTCCAGCGGAAAGGGAGTAAAGGAACGGTGACATCAGAGGGTAGACCAAGATCACTCCCTATCAATACTGAGGAGTTAGAGGCTGAGTGTAAGTGGACATTTCATGTTGGCAAGTGGGAGAAAGGGGGAAAGTGGGCCCTGTCTTTGTAGATGTTGTGGAGGTTGAATTTACTGTCTCGAAATGTTTTGACTGTATCGAGATTGTACTGAAATTATGTGAATCCAGAGATATGTTACTTAATCAAATTTACCATCATTCCATCATATGTACATGTGTCTGTGAATTTTTTTTTCAAAGGGCTCAGCGGGAAGTACCGAGTATACAGTGCTTAACTCTTTATAGACCATTCATTTCTGTATAAACATCACAATACATCCAGACATGATTTTGAAAACAAATTTCGTACAATAGTGCCTGAAAAAAATTACTTGTTTTGTTTTAGGAACATAGATACTTTATTAACATGGGAAGCATTGGAAAATAAAATGTAAATTTAGGTCATGACCTTTTTGGTTAATGGAAGTTTGTCAAATCTTGTAGTATAGCCAGTTGCAGCCGCTTTGGGCATTTTGGTACAAGTTGTTTTCAGTCGCTATAGTTTCTAAAGCATTATTACACATAGATGTATGGGTAAAGCACAAATAACATTCCATCATTGTTTTCTTGTCATTTGATTGCAGTGGCGTTAACTAGACCCAGCTTCTCACCCATCGCAGGAAGCCCACCTACTGCAAGCACCCAAACTACCCCCTCACCACATGGAGACAGAACTCTCAAGCAAACAATCAACCAACTTGACACACCGAGCCCTAACAATTCTTGCCTTGCAAGAAAGGTTACAATTTCAGTCCAAGAGGACAGCAAACAACACCCAGAACCAAGCCAAAAAACTAAAGAGGAACCAGGTCAAAAAGAAATGCATTCAACACCAGAGACTGCCACGGAACCCAGTTCTGAAAACTCTGAGGCTAAGAACACTAATAATAATGTCGCAGCCTTGGAAGAAGCCTGTCAACCCGAGGGTACTACCAGCTCCTCTGAAATTACAACATTTGATACTGAAGACTATGTGATTGTAGATGCACCACCAGTTTCACCCAAATCAGTAACGTAAGAAAAACAAATTAAGTACTTGATTCAATGTTCAAATACAAAACAATCAGACACTGACAAGAAAATTATGTGTATTCCCCAAATCTTATAAAAAAATTATTGTTAAAAATATGTGCCAAAAAAGTTAGAGATCAGAGCCTGTCAAATTTGTTTAGTGTTGGTACAGGAACATGGATGTTCACATTGGATATGGAGAACCATTTACCATAGACTCTCTTGACTTAAAGTGGATTTGATAAAGTGTATATACAATATGATAAGAACCATGCCTGGAATTACATGGAGGCTACATGGTCTAGAGCTGTTTTCCTTGGTGCACCTTCAGAAAGTTCCCATAGACTTTAAGATAGTCCAGTGGAAGTGCCCTTTTCCAAAACAGAAGAAGATCTTGATATCTGAAAGGTAAAAATCTACGCCAGAAGAACACTATCACCATGTAAATCCCAGAACAGAAGCACATGTAATTGAAGCAACAAACTAAGTTTCAATTGTTAATTTATGTTAGTACTAGCAATGCAACATATTTACGGGTAGTTCTTTTTTATTTTGATTTATCCGCAGCTTTCTGGAATTGAGAAAACAATCAAGTGCATCATCTCTGGTATCTATCCCATCACCAACAGTAAGTTTATCATTAAATTAAGGGAAGGATTTCATACAGCACATTTGCACAGCAAAATATTTTATAATATATGCTAATATTGAGTTAGCAAATGATGATTTTTGAGTAGCAACTGATACAATATGATAAGGGAAAACGTTCACTGAATTTACTACAGTCAATACGACAATTTAATACATAAGCACTCTATAAGATTTCTGTTTTATTTATTAAAGTTACATTTGCTGTAATTTATTGTCCCTCTCTCTTGATCGATCTCAAAACAGACTGGTGTGAAACTAAGACCAAAGAAGACAAAACGCAAGTACAAGGTGACAAGAGACGTTTCATGTGTTGATTTGGGTCCAGGGGAGTGCGAAGGATGGCTTCAGAAGAAGACTGAATCCAAGTTCCGAACAACCTGGGTGGATATGTGGTTTGTCCTTCGAGAGTTTGTTTTGTATTACTACAAGAACAAGAAGGTGGGGCATAGAGCAAAGGTCAAAGTTTTGTGTTCTTTTAAATCACATGAGAGCAGTTTCTTGTGTGTCACTAAATCATGCATGGAATTATAAACAATTTGTCGTTATTCGCCTAAAACATCTTGTACAGAAAAACCATAGTTTCCAAAGGGATGAATGTTCATTCTGTGTAACATAATTCCACTTTAAACCCTGCCCACTTCACACAAACTGGCTCCAACGATTTCCAGTCACCAACAGAAAATGCATTGAGCCAAGTGTAGTTTTTCTTCAAAAAAAAAATGACTTGGCTTTTACACATGGTTTGCAAAGACTCTGGGTCTTGTCAGAATGACAAGTTTCTCACATAAGAAAACTTTGAATCATGAGTTGAGAGATTTTTGGGTAAAATTAAACACAGACTTATTCCAGCTTTGAAGCCAAAAGTGAAAACTTTGTGTGTGCTTCCGAAGTATGCTCAAGTCACATATTGACTTCACCAACAGAATACAAAACTAAATTGATGTCACAAGTTATTATTTACAATCTAATATCAACAAAATTTATCCACAAATGATGTGCTAGTCCTGCATCACTCAAACTAACATTAAATAATTTTCCCTACTGCTTTAAAAACAATTTTGGGCATGGTTTTAATTTTCAATCAAGGTACTGGGAGAGGGTGTTTAAAATCCCTGAACTGGACAATGTCAGGGAATGAAAATGAAGAGATTGAGTCATTTATCTCTGTTTAACTAATATCTGTGTACACCTAATGTATTTTTTTTTTCTGCGTAGGATATCAAAGCCAAAGGATTACTCTGTCTTCCAGGCTATCAAATTTTAGAAGCTCCAGAGACCAAGAAGGAATAGTAAGAGATATTCTTGTTTAATCAGGCCACTAGTTACTATTGATTCTTTTTACATACAAGCTTAAGATCTGGCCTGATACTTCACAGAGGCAATACCCCTGGTACTTGCCTTGGTGCCCCTTGAAATAATCTAGTAGAAATTTACATTTCCCTCATAGAGGTGCCCTGAGTAAGGAAACACTGCCCTGCCCTGCCCTGCCCTGCCCTGAGTAGACTGAAGTGGCAGGCCTGTAAGGTATTCAAGGAAAATTAAAATGGAAAAATGTAAGGAATGCTGAAGTAAAGTCTTCTGGTGGGGTTGTTTTTACAAAGAGCTAAGATTATTCTTACGCTGTGTACCAATCAAAATTGCTGAAAATGCTGGCTGCATTTCCACGACCGAACAATTCATGTACATGTACCTGGACCCCAGCATACTCCACCATACCTGAGTTCAGGTAATGGAAATTGTGCACATTTATGTGTCTAATACAACAGTCCACTAACAAGGGGTCTTTTTTTATCTCAGTGAGGGTCGCTTCTTGAGTTTGTGATGTCATGCAAGGGGACTACTGCCCATGAGACATTCAATATACAAATCCAACATGATTTAACTAATTTCTTTGAAACAGTGCATTCACGGCTAGTCACAAGGGTGCCAGAACGCTCTATTTTGCAGCGAAGCATGCTGATGATAGAAAGAAATGGGTTGATAGACTACGTCTGGCATCAATCGTTTTCAAAGAGGAAAAACGTATGCGGCAGTCTGTCATTTTCAAATCAAAGGACTCCTTGGACATGGGCGACATGATGCAAAGTAAGAGGCCATTGACATTTACTGCATTGATAACAGTCCAATTGTAAGAAGTGTGTTAGAATGTTAAGGAGAAACGCCGTTAAGAAGGAAGCAGCTACCAACTGCTTTTAGCTGCTTCAATGTTCATCTGTTGGAGCTGCCGTTGTGGCTGTCACTCCGGGGCCTTGCAAGTCACAGCTGCAAGTGGCAATAACTATTTAAGCAAATCAGCATCCCCCTTTTTATCAGCATACTCCTTTTTATAAGTCCATCATCTTTCGAGAAAGGTGGATGCCTACTACTACATTAGAATGCTCACTGAATGAAAGTTGTACAAATAAACTAAGTAAAAATTTCTGCTTCAGACACTCTCACTAGAAACCACAGCTTACTTTGCAAAGAAATGTGTACAATCCTGTCAAGTTTATCAAATATTTAACTTGTGTTTGAAATTTAATTATTTTAATTGCATTCCACAGGCTTTGCTTCTCACATTAATATTTGTTTGATACAAGATAAGGAAGAATCTCACAAAAACATACTATCCCGTTATGACCTGGGTCCAATAGCTGCTTAAGTGCAACAAAATTAGGCTTACCAGAATAAGGTCAGCAGCCCAAATACCATGTCACATGCACAATCTATGACTGGTTTCCTGCTCATTTTTGCTTAGCAGAAAACCTTTCAGCCCTTTTTCTGCTTAAGTAGCTCTATGAATGGAGCCCTGAAGGGTTTGGAAAGTTTTTTGAAGTAATTTT
>CM021535.1:1832551-1847756 GCA_010994315.2 Pisaster ochraceus
CAAAATGACTGGTTCCTCTTTGAGGGATAATTTTACTTTTTTTGTCACAAAACAAGAAAACTCAGCAAATGCTTGCTTAGAATAATTTAAATTAAATCCCAAGCTTTGCAATCTCATGGCTCATACTTTACCTGTTGGACAATGAAGATTCCTTCCTTGCATGTACTGCAGCATACACGGAGCTTTCCTGGCTTTATAGATTGACAAGGAGTCTTGCAATATACATAGAGCTTAGGCTTCTTCCTAGTGGCTGAAAATAAAAACTAAGAGTGGCAGTTTTACAGCTCTCATTTATCCTGGGCAACCTGATTAAAAATAGTCACTCTTGGTTCCAACTTTGAATCAAATTCATCCATGGTAACCTGGAAAGATGATGTTCCGTATGGGTGTTCTTAGCCCCTTTCTTGACATGAAAAAACGAATCGAAACTAAAGAAATATCAAGAAATAAACCACAAGGGAAACTGACTGGGTAAATTTGTAATAATCTGGGGTTGAACAAAGACAAATTGACTAGAGCAGGACACAACCTGTCACCTCCGGTTGCAATTAAAAAAATTTAACTAATGAAAATTACACTTGAAATATTAAGATCGTGATTTTTTTTCCAATGGTTTCTAACTGCCACTTTCTCTACCGCAGGACTTGCATCTGATATCCCCAAATGTATAGATCTGGGTCAATCTATAAAACCAAGGCCGATACATGTACTTCACAGAGGCAATACACTATACAGGCAACTGCCTCAATGCCTCTCTTCATTGTCTTGATTACTTTTGAAACATCCCAACAAACACTAAAATTTTCCTCATAGAGATACTTTTACCACAGAAAACTGCCTTGCAATTCTTAACCACAACCAAACCCTAAGCTTACTCCACTTTTACCTCACACACAGATACTTGATGTTTGATTTGTGGAACATGCCTCATGTGTCATCCTATATTTTGCCATGTATACTGCCAGGACGCTCCAAAATTAAATCCTATATAATTATAGGCACTTTGGAGGATTCATAGCGTCGTTTCCAAAATAATCATTCCCTGCCCATTTGTCTAAAAACATATATTTGAATTTCTATGGGTTTGGTCTGGGTTTTGATTATTTGTATGGAAAATCCATAGAATGCAGTCAGTTCATAACTAACTGTCAACTCACCACCACATGATTGTTGTGCCATTGCAAGCTGGCCCCCATCAGTGGCAGCACTCCCTGGCTGACTCTCTGGTTCCAAATCCGCAAGATGAGTTTCTAGCGAGGAATACATTCCATCTAATGCTGCTCCCTGGTTCTGTATATCAGTGTTTGACTTTCCTAGATCTTGGCTGCTGCTTGGTTCCAGTCGAATACCTCTCCTCCTTGTTACAAACAAAGTGCTTGTCTCCTGCAGCTCACAATCCTGGTGGTAGATTAGATGTATTTTTATGGTGAGTTGTACAGTCTAATATCTCATTGATTACAATATTGAGAGCAAGATAAAAGGAAAGGTACAACATTTACATGTAGTAGCAGTCTGATATTAGGTAAATAACAGGCTGGGCAATATTTTTCTGAGAGACAGATGTGCTTTATGACGTGTTTACAAACACATTCAATTCAACTGCATTCCTCCTTATTTAACTTAGTTCTAGCGAGGTATCATTATATTTATAATGTTACTGGTCATAAATGACTGTGGATGCAATGGAGAATAGAGCATTTTGTAGAGTAATACCAAGGCTAGAAAAGCTTTGGCTTTCAACAGTGCCAAAAGGGGCCATTCATAAATTTTGATACCTTTAGTCTAAGTCCCTAGGACCTCACTGAGGGAAAATATCAAGCATACTGTATTGACCCATTTTAAGTTGATAGTTCACATTTTGGCTTAGTGCTCAACATGGATAGAAATTAAAAGCAGAGTTGAGGTGAGCTGAGGCCAAACTGATGGTTTGAAACGTAAACTTGTGCACAGGGTTCGAAACTTGCGCGAGGAACTACACGAGTGCTCAGTGGATAGAAATTCAATGCAGAGTTGAGGTAAGCTGAGGCTAAGTTGTCAGATTTGTACTCAACTTTTAAAGGTTTTTAAAATGTTTTTAACAGAATGGTAAAATGAATGGGAATAGAGTGTTGATTCAGTCTTACAATACCCCAAGCAAAAATAGTTGCTCTTCCTATTTATTTATGAAATCTTAAAACAAGACAATTAAAGAATAAGATTAAGAATATTTTAAGAAAAATCCTAGATAGTTATTGATTACATGTACTTGATTGATAGTCAATAAACTTTCCGGAATACCTGTAATTTCATCCCATCAGACAGATTTTTACCACAAAATATGACCTCAACCTCAGAATGGTCAAGAGCTCTCCTCACATTCATAACATTAACAACACTAACAGCACTGGACTCAGAATCTCCCACCACTGGTGGCACCAGGCAGCGAGCAAACTCTCTCTTCAGTCGGTCTATCGTCCACGACGCATCAACCAATACGGAGAAACTTTCTCCCTCAAATTTCACGAAAATTTCAAACATTTTAACTCCAGTCCAAGTTTGCCTTAGATAGAAGCCGGAAACCAGGACTTTATGTCTGTTGACATGGAGCCCACTGAACACATGGGGGCCGACATTAATTAGTGCGCCCTCGTTTGACGGATATTACGTATGCAGTCATAAATTATTTGTTTTATTTTTGTGAAAAAATATACGTAGGCCTAGTTCCCTTTATTTCCCATCGCCTGGGAAACATATTTTATTCGCCGGAAAGTATTATCTGAATTGATTTTACTCGATCAAAATGTACAATTTTATAACTCAATATAACTCAATAATAGTGTAATACGTATTGTGTATGAACCTTTTTCTCTGGCACTTGTTTTACGATCATAAATGGCATTAAGTAAAACCAAGGTTGAGTTACTTATTAGATTTATAATTACCAACACGACATTACACTACAATAAGTACAAGGTAAAACCAATTCTCCTTAGTGTGTGTCTGTATGTGATATATATATATATACCGGACTTTGAATTGATGTGCCTATCACCATTGTTTGGTATCGTCCTTCCTCATTTTACGTCTGTGCCCCCCCCCCCCCATAAAATCTTCAAGTCAAACATCGAACCCACGTTCATTCTACAGCAGGGGTGATTTCAATAGTAATATAGTAATAGTAAGTGTAAACATTGTGAAAGAAGTCCTCGAAAATAATTAACGATTCGTTTCCAAGTGTCCGAATGCCACGGGAGAATATTGCCCATAAATATAACACATAAAAGTGTTCACGAGATAAAACGCGATATAATCCTTTATACAAACTGGCATCCTTGATGTGCTAGTCGAAACCAGACAGATCTGGATCCCATATATTCACCACAAGCCCAAACAATAGCAGAAGGTCGATTGAAATTATTAAAAAATATATATAAAGTACGTCTCGCTCTCTAATGCCTCTTCATACATCTATCACACGGGCATCGAGAGTTTTCAGCAGTGTGATTGAAGGAATAT
The DNA here is from genome assembly GCA_010994315.2 of Pisaster ochraceus. NCBI lineage: Eukaryota > Metazoa > Echinodermata > Asteroidea > Forcipulatida > Asteriidae > Pisaster > Pisaster ochraceus. The sequence goes on from CM021535.1 coordinate 1,836,047, forward strand.
TGTGAAGTTATTCAACTTTTATTTTTTTAAAGCCCTGTGCAATACTTGTTAAAAATGATCACTAAAAGCGACACAGAAGATGGGAAAGAAACATCTTTGAATTCGGTGTCACTGGAAGAGGCACCAGAGCCAACCGATTCGGGGTGGGCTTGGGTGGTTCTTGCCGGTGGTTTCTTTACAGAAGCTCTGTTAATTGGGTTTCTAGCATCCGTTTCCGTGTACGTTTATGTGTGGATGGAGCACTTTGATGGAAGTGCTGCTGAAACGAGCCTCGTTGTTTCACTTTGTTCCTTCGTAATGGGCGTCATGAGTGAGTAATCTTTAAAAATAATGCCTAACATATTATTTGCCATTATTGTGCGACTTAAAATTTACCGTTTTTAAGGGCTCCTCAATTCTCAAGAATTGTTTCTTCCATTGTTTAGAATCACAAAAGTGTTTATCAAACTGATAGCATCTCAAGATATCTAAAAAATTCCAATCTTACTTGGCACAAAGTTGGTCAGGCACATCACCACAGGCGAATTCTGCCCAGAATAATTTTACGCCATTTACATTTCGATGAGATTTCGTATATTGTACTGTGATGACTTTATTGCATTTGGTGATTTTACAGGTCCGGTGGCTGGTGCGTCTTGTTCCAAATTTGGTGCCCGTGCAACGGCAATGATGGGCGGCGTTCTAACAACAACAGGAATGCTTATTTCCTCACAGGCTACGGACATCCTATTCCTCATCTTTAGCCTTGGTATTTTTACCGGTGAGTGATGATTACGTGCACTTTTATACGTTACGGCTAGCAAACTGTCCATTTCAATTGCCTCTATGCAATATACATTTTTTCATTCAAACTGTGCACAGTCTAGGGGCATGGGTAGGGGTGACTTCGGCTTAATTTCTCTATCTGCGCTCTCATTATTGCAAACAAACGGTGGCTATTTATGCATTTTAATCTTAAACTCTATTATGAATTCCTTTTGCCTCGAGCTCAGTGTCACTCTTTTTAAAAGTTACTTTTGTGTGACCTACTTAACCCAAAGGTCAACACTCCTGCACACACAGATGGAAAAGTTTGTTTTAACATGTTGAATGTGACTGAGTGGGGGATTCCGTGTCAAAAGTACAGCCCATGCAATTGCACTATTATTTCACAAAATAAATTTTGTGTTGGTCACAACAGGATTTGGAATAAGCCTGTCCTTCAACCCGGTTTTCGTCTCAGTTGGAATGTACTTCAATAAACGGTTAAAACTGGCATTTGGCTTGGCAGCAACTGGTGTGGGCATTGGGCAACTGGTATTTCCACCTCTCTATAACTACCTTATTGATCAATACGGTTGGAGAGGGTCTATGATGATTGTAGCCGCTATGACGTTTCACTTGGTGGCTGCTGGCGCCCTAATCCGACCGCTGAAGACAAGAAAACCCAAAGGATCTTCCAAGAACGAAAGACTTTCAACTAAATCCGATGATACCAAATTTGAAGTGACCAACTTCGGACATTTAAATAATAACGAGGGGAAGGATGAGGTTGTAGGAGCCGATGATCATTCAAACAGTAACTCTGGTAGCAACAATGAAGTTCTTTCCTCGCGCGACACACCTCTTGCACAACATGAATCAATATGTATGGAAGACACAGATGAAGTTTTCACGACAACGAGTGATGTCCAGGGTGATAAGAACGACTCACACTCGTTGGTCTCTAGTTTAGAAGTAGGATTTTCTGCTATGGAGAATAAATATTGGAACACCTTCATCATAACCAAACTAGAACATTCGCATGAGGAGCGATTTGAGAACGCCGCGCAGGAATCCTTCACCCAAATACCCAAATCTGTGCCTCTTTGCAGTCGAATAAAGATACATCTCAGGAAAACTCTGACATTCATAAACAAATACTTTTGTCTTTCAAGTCTCCTTTGCAATCGCATGTTTGTTATAGAAATGATGGCTTCTGCATTGCATGGTTATGGATGGGCTTCGACTACATATCACACGGTTGCACGAGCCGAATCTGTTGGGATTGGAACCGATGCATCTGCATTGCTTCTAACATTTGTCGGAGTCGGCAGCCTAATTGGCAGAGTGAACATCGGCTGGATCATGGACAAGAATTTCCTTCGGGTCGAATTCAGCTACTGCTTGGCTTTACTCATCTGCTCTTTAGCAACTTATCTTATACCGATTGTTTTCACATACTGGCTGTTAGCAGTGATGTATGTAATTCAAGGGATGTTTGGTGGCGCAGCAATGGTGGCAATCATGCTGCTCCCTCGAATTTTCGTGAAACCAGAGGAAACCACTGCATCTATGGCATTGGTGCTATTTGCTTGGGGTATTGGCGAAATAACTGGTGGCTTTATGGCAGGTAAGTGCAAAATTCTGATTTGGTAAATCTGATTACGAAAAGTATTTTTGCAGGCGTTTTAAAACTTAGCTAAAAGCAACATTCCTTATATGGCTTTATTTGTGAGCTATGAAGACAAGTAATTTATAATCAAAACTTGAAGTTGGGGTCTTAACTTGGATAAACTTATGATCGCTCACGCGATTTAAAAGAACACAAGCAATTATCTCTATCTAACCGGGGGTGATGAGTATTTGATAATCATGTCATTTAATGTGCCGTTCTTATATATCAGTATATCATTTGTTTCAAGCACAACTTATTTATATTTTGATTACGTAGGGTATTTTTATGACTCGCTCGGGAGTTACGACTACTCATTTTATGCCGCGGGATCCACGATGGCTATCGCAGCATTTCTGACACTTGTGATGTACTTTCTACAAAGAGCGATTGAAGAAAGACGTCACTCACCAGCATCAGACGACAAAGTTGACTTTGTCGAAGATAGCTTGAACAACTTCGATGGCGAAGGTACCAAAGCGAGGTTCGAGGACGGAGGTGCTGTTAATCCGATTTTCTTCACAACAGAACATTTGGATTTGGGAAATTTAGAGTATGGAAATGAAATAAGTGGAAGAGTTTTGTCCGAGCGTGAAATAATGAGCGAAGACAATGCATGTAAATATATGAAAAGTTACCATGGCAAGATAATGCCCGAGGAAGAAGTGATAGAAATTGAAATAGTTTGTTCTAAACACAATTACCACGACTCTGAAGAACTAGACAGTACCAATGAAACTGTGTTTGTTAAAAAAAACACGTGTGATAAAGAAGTGACCGTCGAAATGGGTTCAGAATATGACTTTTCTGACGACAGAAGATGTCACGATGGGAGCAATTATGAACAGATAAGTGATAATACCATAAACTCAACTTATAGTAACCCTAAACTTGAAATTGAGTCACATTGCTCACAAGACTTAAGTTTTTATGAAAAAGATAAGCCACAATCTTCAACTAATTCAGTTTCTGAACTAAGTGAGGACTCAGGCATTGACGACCCCATGTACTCTCCGGATTCTCCACAAGAACGGCACACAATTGAAAGCTCAAATTTAGAATAGGATAAGTTTTAAGTAAATGACGTGGATAATAAAGTGAACACAAGATTAAAGCAACTTCACTTGCGAGCTTTAGTTAGAGACCTGCGACAACAGTTATGTTTGTCATTAAAATGGTAGCTTTGGACGTTTTCTTTCAATCATCAATAACTTAACCCATTTTCTCCAATCTTATTACATTCACGATTCTTAATACCGAAATATAAACACGTAACATAATATCTATATCTGCTTTTAGTCTTGATTAACTGCGTAGTGCATATATTATTATTGTTTGTACTAAAAGAAAAACTTACTTACTTTGTTTTCGTTGCCTCATATTATTATATAGTTGGCAATTTCAACGCCGGGGTGTCTCATGGCCATCTTTAATATTGGAAACATGATCGATGTACCTGGAAAGTAGTAAATGTATTATTTAATAATTGCATCATAGAAAAACAAATAGAGTGTTTTTAAGTTCTATATTCCACTTATGTATACACATTTTGTTTCAGGATAAATAAATATAAATATAAAATAACATCTCGACTATGCACAACGCATTTCCTTCTGTTGATAGAATTAGTTTTAATTAGGGGTTTATGTGTATACAAAACAAGAGAGAGGGAGAGGATGGGGAAGGAACAAATAGTTGGTTTATTGCTACTTTACATATTGGCTTTTGTCGGCTTAAAACAAATACGGTTTTACATTTTAACAGTGAGATACCAACACGCGAGTATTTGGCCATAAATAGATCAGTATCAACACAATAGTTAACTTTCACAGCAGATGTTTAAACATTGTCGTTGCAAAGTCCATCAAGACTAATGGCACATTCAACGTTTGTTAAACTTGCATGATGCCACTCGAGTTTAGTCAGATAAGCGTGTTGGTCGGCTGATGACACGTGGATAGTAATTTCAAAACATCCCTCAGATCTATGGAGGAGAGTTTCATGGACGATTGAACCAGTTCAAACTGGCTTTAACGAGAGCTCTGTTTACTGTGAATTTATAGAAGGGCAGAGTACAACTTATTGTGTGGTAATAACAAACATTACGCCGCAGACCCAAATTTAATGAGCCTTTTCAAAAGGATAACCCTATACCAAACTCAAACCATCGATAGTCAAGGTACTGCAGTTGTTATCAAACAAAATTACTAAATTTAAAATAATTAATTGGAACCAGAACATTCTGGCTCAAATGTTGACGATGAACTTCTCAATACAATGCTTCCCCAGGCCTGCAAAATATTGTCAGTATCAACTTCTGACTCAAACAATGAACATACAGACTCAGTTTTCTTGCTGCTTTATGTCAAACAAGTAGAATTATTTTTCCAAAGAAAAACAAAAGATTATGAAAGAAACAGAAAATTCTACGGGTGGGTCAGAAACGGATGATGAAAAGCAAATGGCCGATAAAATTGAAAAAAATAAAAAGAAAGAAGATTCCAAGTCTGTGAGAGACTCGGGCTGGGCTTGGATGGTCCTTCTGGGCGGATTTATTTTGCAATTCACGGTGCTTGGATTCATTGCTTCGGTGTCAGTGTATGTGTTTGTTTGGATGGAACATTTCGATGGCAGTGCTGCAGAAACAAGTCTCGTCATCTCTATTTGTTCGTTCATGCTCGGTGTTTTGAGTAAGTATTTTTGAAGCAAATAAATACTAGATTTGTTTCCAGTCAATGCTTTTGTATTCAATCACTTCAGAGCATTTTAAAGATTCGTTTGTAGAATATATATTTCTAAACACATTTCATTTCCCACAATTGACAGTGCCATGCTTGGTGCAAAAGAGCCTTTCAAAACTCAATTTTATAAGCAAACATTCCCTTCCTTCCAGTTCAACACACATACTCCCATTGAACTTACGTGAAGTTTCCCCTCACTTTTAGGCAAATGAAAGTAAATCAATTTTCAGAACTGTATGTTCACTATTAAGTAAATCAGTTGTTGAACGTATTATTGTTAATTTTCATCGGTGAGATGGGGGACGTGTGAGGGGATATCTCGTTTAGGCGAAAAATAAGGGATATCAGATATTTAAAAAACAAAAACCAAAAAAACAAACCAAACAAAATAACAAACAAACACCCCCCCACACACACACACACATGTTTGTAAATCCCGCTTACCGAGGACTTCTCTTTGTTCTCCCATTGTTCGGACATAGTTTTTTTTAGCGACGTCCCCATTGGGTTTGTACACGAAAACGAAGCGAGGACGTCCTCGCTCTGTCAAACACCCGGATCCCTTTTGTTAAAGTCCTCGGTTTGAATGGATAGACACGCTCACACACACACACAAAACACAAACAACAACGAACAAAAAACAGAACAAACACCCCAACAAAAAAATAAATCACTTAATTAATGAATTGACGTCGAAACGCTCACTCCTTTCTTTGAATAAAGGTCCTTTAGCCGGGTCAATGTGTACGAGGTATGGTCCCCGTCCGGCAGCAATGCTTGGCGGCTTTGTGGCATCACTCGGGATGCTGTTATCTTCCCAATCGACTGATATCCTTTTTCTGATCATTACTTTAGGATTTTTCACAGGTGAGTGCAATTCAATGTTAGGGTATTTCAAAAGAAATCATCTGGAGCCACAATTTGCAAAAGTTTTTACAATCTTGCTATAACTTATTTGCATAAACCGTGTTTTGGCTCAAAAAGATCAACGGAATTTTTTATTTTTACTCAATACATGCGATGAAAATTTCAAAGTTGAAATTTTAAAAAGTAGCATAGGGACCAATTTTGCTCTTATTGAGTTCGTACTGTTTGTAATGATGTTCGTATTTTATTTGATTCTGAACAGCATTTGGGATGAGTATGTGCGTCAACTCGACCTTCTCAGCTCTGGGACAGTATTTCAACAAGCGTTTGACCGTGGTATTTGGCATAGCATCAGCTGGAGTCAGCATCGGCCAGTTAGTATTCCCCCCACTTTACACCTATCTCATCGATCAGTATGGATGGAGGGGATCCCTCATGATTGTAGCAGCAATCTCACTTCATGCAGTTCCTGCAGGCGCCCTCTTTCGGCCACTTAAAGCAAAAAAGCAAAAAACAACCCCTAAGAAATCGCGTCAGTCTGAGAAGACTAAATTTGAAGATGTACAAAACGAACTGAAAGCTCCAAATGATGAAGGCACTACCAAGGATTTTGAGAAAGCAAATACATTTAAAAGGGGAGTTTCATTTTGTAATCCATCAGTTTTTGGACGGGACAATTTCACACTTTACCCACATAGGCCGAGTACAAGTCTTGCTGATGGGTCAATATTTGAGGCTGACTCAGGTGTCGTATCTATGACAACGATGTATGAAACTGACGATACCAGTAGGATTGAAAGCATGGAGAGTGAATCTTCAGAAGGAGATTTTCCCATTATTGAGAACAATTACTGGAACCCATTTATCCTAACGGCCATCGAAAATCCCAACGACGATCAAATCCGAGAGCAAGAAGACTCTAACATCAGTCCGTTACTTTTCTCAGCATTCTTTTTCAACCTCGTAAAAGAAAAGTCCCGTGAAGTAACTCGTTTCATATTTAAGTCTTCCAAACTTCTTCGCAACCCTAGTTTTGTCATCATGCTCTTTGTGGCTCTGGCGCACGGCTTTGGGTGGGCATCAACTACGTATCATCTTGTATCTCGTGCGGAGTCTGTCGGTATCAAATCAACCCAGTCTGCCTTGCTGTTGACCCTTATGGGCGGTGGAAGCTCCATAGGTAGAATTAACATCGGCTGGATTGTGGATAAGGGATTTCTACGGGCTGAAATCGGCTACTCTCTCTCCCTGACAATATGTGCTGTAGCAACATTTGTCACTCCACTTTTGACGGTTTTTGGCATTTTGGCATTTGTGGCCGTGATTCATGGGATTTCCAGTGGTGCCGCCTCTGTGACCATTATGCTGCGTCCTCGAATCGTTGCAGCAAAACCGTCGCAAATTACTACAGTGACAGCGCTGCTTCTGTTTGCTTGGGGAGTTGGTGAAATCACTGGTGGTGCATTAGCAGGTTTGTACGGATTTTTCAGACAGAGAAATTTAATGACAAAACAGGACTAATTCTCTTTTTATGTTTTAAATAGTGCCACTAAATATGTTGGTGTTCACCCAAAGTCATTGTTTTTTCTTATTTATGCCCCCGATTATTTGCCTACAAGTTATATAGTTTTCTTTTCTTTTTTGGTACGTTTACAGGCTGGTTTTACGATGCTCTTGGAAGCTACGATTATTCCTTTTATTCTGCCGGCTCCGTGATGGTGACAGGTGCATTATTAGTAATAGTTATCTACTTCCTCCAGCAAGTAAAAAAGAAACGACAACAACGCGCCATCGAAGCAGAAGGGGAGAACAAGGAGGAGTTCGAATTTGGTCTTAATCAATTTCATGTTGACGATGAAGGAAGAGTTAATCCCATATTTTTTATGAGGGAAGAATGTGAGTTTGAAAATGAGAACCATGAGGGCATGGGTGGGACTATCCAAAACCAAGAGACAAAGGGAGTAGAGAGTGAAATTGTTTGTGGGAGGACTCAACACCAACGAAATTCTACTTGTGATGACAGTATAATAAAAAGACAGTTGGAAAAATGCAATGATGCCAAGGATTATTACAATGGGAACGAAAGTGGTGTCCAAGTGCATACAGAAGATGATTCTGTTATTGCTAATTCAGATAATGGATCATGTTTGGAAGTTAATATAGACAAAAACAAAGATGTTATCGAAACTGAATACAAATCAGATCGGGAGAATGGAAAAAGTTTTGATACCAATGGGTCTATTATGGCCCCTCATTTTGACAACGATGATGATTGTCCATCAATCAAAAACCAAGATGAGCCCAGGGGTAAATCTGCCGGCACAGAAATTTTGTCTTTTGATGGTAAAACAGCAAGCAGTGAAATCTCAGCTTCTGAACCTGTCTCTGACAAAGATGAGAACGGTGAGGAATCTGGGATTACAAATCCAGTTTATTTTGTCCCTTGTCAAGAGTGGTCGATAGATGAAACACAGACCGAGGGTTATAATAGTAACAATGAAAGCATTCGCAGCAGCGAAAATGAAGTGACATTTGGGGTTTCAAATGCAGGATACTTTGATGATACTGAACAATCAGATGAACAAGAAATTACTTACCTGTGACCGACACAGGGAAAGAGAGAGAGAGTAGACAGGATTTAGCACTCCCCATTATGACAGACATTCCTCCTCTCTGTAAAGAAAGACAAACAAACTGTAATGTTCGGAATTATGGATGGCTAAAGAGTAAACAAATTTGTGCTGGGTAAAATTTGTTGTATTATGAGTTAAATACAACCTAAATACCATCTAAGAAGAACACAATGCTAAAAGAATTTTCTTTCAAAAACTCAAACAAAAAAGAAATCCTTTAAAATTGGTTCATCTAAAACACTTAATCTCCATAAAAAATTGAGAAGTTTTGTGTTGAGCAACAGTATGTCTTACCAATCATAAAACATTACCAATATAACTTTTAGTTTATTTTTAATTTTAGCAAAACAAAATAGTAATGCAGGAATTCAATTTTAAGAGGGCAAAGCCATTTTCATTTTGCAAAGGGCACTTCCATCTGAAAATCCAAAAGTCTATGGGAAACCCTTGAAGGGTCACCAAGGCCAAGAACAAGGGCAACAGAGGCCAGGGCCTCTGTGAAATTCCAGGCCTAGTATTGTTATTTGCTCTGATTTTCTCTTGAATAGCATTAGGACCAAAGCATAATGAACTTATAAAATGGAATGATATTTGCAAAATAATTTGTCCTAATTTTGATGTGGTAAATACTATGAAAAACGTGTTTAAAAGATCTGGAGCCAGGATGTTTTTAAATTATCTTTAAAAAAAATATATATAAATATATAACATCTAACTTTCTCCCATGAGATTGAATTTTTGAAAAGAATTTTCTCACCTAAAAGATACTCATATATTCTTGTTTTTGTTTAACATTAATCAGTTGACAAATGATCAAATTAAAATTGCATGTTCCTTTAAAACATGTGATTTAGAATCATAACACCATCTTTATCACCCTCCCTTTCAAAAGAAGGACAAATATAAAGTTGAACTGCCCGTTTAAAATTATATTGTACATAAATTTAGGGAGTTTACATGTTTATTAAACATCCTTTAATTAGTATTATAAAAACTACATTGTTTTTAACATGTGTACGTTATAGAAAATTAAAGTGTTATTCTTGTGAAATTTCATACCCATTAAAAATTCCTGATTGACTTTTGGTCAGAAACATTTAAAATGCTTCATTGTCTATTTTACAAAAATCATTATTTTGTCATTTTGTTCTGTTCAGCCAAAGGATGGTCATCAATGTTTCTCTTTTTTGTAAGCTGTGATTTGAGGCCTGGAATTTAATGGGCCATAACCTCTATTACCCAGGTCGTGACCTTATTGCACTTTCTGACTGCCCCCAAACACTTCAAAAATTTCTTTGCCAAATGAGTTTGGCCTTATCCTTCAAAAGTGGAGGTGAACTAATCTATTCAATTTGACATGAATAATCTGTAGAGAAGGGTTTTAAAAAGTTAGTGGCAAACGTGGATTGGTAGCATTTTCAAACATTTAAAATACTTGCAAGTTGAAATAACTTATGACACTTCAATCTTGAAAAGTAGATAAAAAGGAAAACCGATGAAAGACTCGGCTTTTATTTAAGCAACAGCGCCCTCATTAAAAAGCTACAGTCTCATGTTGTCTTGACGGTCATGACGGTGCAGTAGTGTTTTCCTTTTTTCCCGCTATAAACAATTAAACTACACCCAGTAGGGTGGTATTCAGGAGCGCATTATTATGTTTGGGTAACGTTAGACTATAATATAATTAGTATTAGTATTAATTTCTTCAGTTAAGATTTGGAAAAGTTTCACCGCGGACCCGCGGACACGTTTTCGTTAACATTTTATTACTATTTTTAGGCCCAACTTACATGTACGGCAGCCGATTTCACGAAACGCTAGGATTAATCCTATCTCGAGTTAGGACGAGTAACAGGTCCTAACTTAGGATTAATCTTAAGGTTTACATGTTACAGTGCAAGCCTGGGACTCGTCCTAAGTCCTAAGATTAATCCTAAGTTAGGAAGAGTTTGGTGAAATCGACGGCTGAGGTTCGACTTCGAGTCGAGTGTAAAAAATAAAAAGCATATAACTTTTTGGACTTTGTGCGTATCGTTTGATATCGCTTATATTAATAGTTGATACTTAACTGAGTATTTATGTTATGAACATAGATTAGAAGTCACAAATAGTCCATTTAATTAAACAAAACAAAACTTACCTTACTTTGTATGTTCCAACACAAGCAACCAAAAACTACCAGACGAAATTCAGAAAACTGCGCTGAAAAGAACTCATGGAAATTGAGCAACTTGATTGGTTTCAACCTACCGCGTGACAAGTAAGATTCATCCACTTTTAAATGGGTAACTCCAGGATGATCTAGTTTGTTTTATTTAAATACAAATCACTCCAACACAATAAGCATTCTTATTTAAATGTTTATTATAACTTATTTTTGAAATAATACACTGTCTAATTAAACTGATTACTTCATAACACGTAAATTTACAACTAATTCTAAAACAGTTACTAATAAGGATCACCGATTGGAAATTAGTTTTTCCTTAGATTTTGTTTTGCAAACCATGTGCTGTTGTTTACTAGCTTTGTGTACGAGTTCAGCTATTACAGAGTCTAGGTACTAGACAAGCCGCAGACGGCCGCGATATTTGACTTTGGAAAAGCAAAATCTTCACACCAAATATCAGGTAAAGTTTCAAATTTTATTGAAGTTGTATTTTTGGTCAGTTTTAATTATCAGAATTGGCTCTGTTAAAAATGTCATAAGGGAAAAATTTCCGTATCCAGCCACCACCTTTTCATTCGTTGTTAAATAAAATGGTATATATTTTACTCAAATAATACTCCTATTTTGTTTCCTTTGGTGGTTTTTTGGGGACTTTGGGTAAAAATGAGTGAAAAAGTGGTGGCAGGATACGGACATTTTTCCACACAGTAAAAACGCTCTTTCTACAGAGCCCAGGTACACACTACTGTAGCAGTAGTACACTAGAGCACTAGTACTACTAGTACTATAAAACAATATACTAGTACTAGCATGAAGAAGGGTAGTATACGTACTACCATGTATGTAATGTAGTACTAGTCAAGTACCACTAGTACTAGTTAGTAGT
>CM021535.1:1854411-1918902 GCA_010994315.2 Pisaster ochraceus
TAGTAGTACTTAGTGAGTACATACATGTATAAATGTACATACATTTGGATAATTCTCACAATATTTTTTTAGTCCAGTGGAGGGGGTGATACTACCGGAAAATACCGGAAAATGCCGGAAAATACCAGAAAACGTGACTACCGGCTGGTCCCTTGTCGTTATGGTCAGACGTTCGGGCTACTTCGTGGATAAATACTAGGCTGGTTTCTTTATGGTCAGACGTTCGGGCTACTTCGTGGATAAATACTAGGCTGGTTTCTTTATGGTCAGACGTTTGGGCTACTACGTGGATAAATTGAATCAGAAAAACGAGGTATTTTTCCTGATTCCATACTGGTTCCATTCTACCTGATTGTAACATTACTGGTATTTTCCGGTATTTTCCGGTAGTTTTCCGGTGTTTTCCGGTATTTTCCGGTAATTTTCTGGTATTTTCCGGTATTTTTCGGTATTTTCTGGTATTTTCCGGTATATAGTAACACTGTGCATGGCGTTGTCGGTCACTTCGTGCCCAACTCACTTCGTATCCAAAATATCAAACCCAGGTCACTTTGTACCCAAATCACTTCGTACCCAACTCGCTTCATACCTAAGTCATCTCAATTGTCTGCCGGCAGTCAAACTGGACAAAAGACCTTTCAAGTATATCATGCGTTGTCGGGCGTGCGTGATTATTTACGTTGTTTGTTGTTTTGTTTGTTTGTAATTGCCGAATTTGGGTTTACTAAAAAAATATTAAAACTGAGTGGTATTCCTGAGGTACTTAGTAATTAAAATGCATATTAAACAGCAATACTTGCCCATCTGAATAAAGTAACAACGGGGCACTTTACACTAAGGTTGGTTTTAACAATCGTACCCAAGCACGCCATATGCGTATGACTTGACATGGATACGAAGTGACTTGGGTACCAAGTGACATGGGTACGAAGTGACTTGGGTATGAAGCGACTTGGGTACAAAGTGACTCTAGGCAGGTTTTATGTCATATGACCCAATACATTCTGGTATGCTCAGGCTCACAATTTGTTTAGTTGACAATGTAGAATCATGGAGGAAGGGATAGACTATTTTTTGAAAAATATATGCTATGATCAAAACTTTGTCAGGTTTTGGGTCATTACAAAACTATGTGGATTTGTTACAGTGCTGTTAACCATTTTGAACACAAAGTACTAGACGGCTTACTTATCATTGACATTGAATATTTATTTGATGTTTCTTTAGTTTTGTTATCATTATGGCCGACCAAACCAATGTTCCCAACTCTCCTGCCTGGAAGAAACCATCTGATATTATGAAGGTACGTCTGAAGAAACAGCGAGCCAGCAGTGTAGATAGCTTCCAGGCTCTTAAAAACAAAACAGTACCAAGGAACAGATTCTCAAGCAGCGAAGAAGAAGAAAGCAACAATAGGCGTGGAAAGAGGAGGAACCCGTTTGGTCAGGATGGTGCACCTCCAGCACGGCGCAGAGTCTCACAAAAAATCAGTGACGATGAGAAGGTTAATGAGCAGGGAAATGAGCCTGACTTAAAGAGAGAGGACTCAAGAGAGGAGGAGAGTGGTGCAGAAGGCGTCAGTTTGTTTCAGGCTTTAGACTCCGAGAATGATAAGGTTTGATATAATTTCATTCAAACATCACAATCATGATTTAATCATGCAGCAACACTTTTGAAACTAACTTCGAACAGGACATTTTTGACATGGAAACTTTAGAATCCATCAGTATGATCGGGCAAACTAAAAACACCCTATCTGTGTTCTCTAATGTGGTATGCCTAACCACATCGCAAGCATCTAGTCAGTTTTGTTTGGCTAGCTCAGCGAAACCTTCCTTTGCTTTGGTGTAATGGTTTTTAGGGTTATTAATCAAAATGATATTTTTCTGCAGTTTTGTTTTGCACTGACATGTATTTTGTGTATCTCAAAGGTGTAAATCATTCATGTTGAATTCCATACTTTTGTTAATTTTCATGTCTGCAGTTGTTGTTTTTTTGTGTATTTTCAGCTTTTCTCAGAAGAAACCCATAAGCAAGACACAGCAGAATACCAGGAAGCATTGAGGGTCAACAGTTCTGGTGAGACAGAAAAGCCTGATGAGAAATCCAACACCAATGAACAAACTGCGTCCAACCTAAGTGTGAGTACCAGGCCTTGAATTTCATCTTTTAGAGGGCAAGGCCATTTTCATTTTGCAAAGAGCACTTGAAAATCTTAAAGTCTATGGGAAACTTATGAAGGGGCACCAAGGCCATAGCCAGGGGCAACAAAGGCCGTAGCCTCTGTGTAATTCCAGGCCTGGAGTACCCTGACTTCTAATAAAAATCATTACATAAATTGAACCAGACTATTAGGTCATAGTTCAGTTTAGTTCAGTTAACTGTTTACTCATTCAGTTAGCTTTGACAATATAATGGTTCTAGGCAGGTCACCTAAAAGCAAGATTGTGGAATAGAGACCCCAATTTTTTGTGTAATACGAGTTAACAAATTATCTTATTTTTATCTTTAATGTTTTCTTATTGTAGCCCTTTCCAAGAGTGGCTTTTAGCCTTGTTCTGTTTGGGGCGAACCTGCATAAAAAAATATAAATATATATATATAATAAAATTAGTAGGGGAGATGGCCTTAGCTTTCGATCCAAACCGGACCATCATCATATATAATATATATACAATTTTATTAAGGAACTCCTCTCTCAGGATAAGTTTGTACTAGAATATTTCAAGGAGAACTAAAGCAATGGTCATGGTGATGAAGGCGATTGCCTCCGTTGACTGTGTGAATTATTAGGCTTGCATCTGTTCAGTTCCTGTTTTTCACTTTTGAATAATGTTTTGTCATCTTGTATTCTCCTTCACTTTTCAGACTTCTGAACTCATGCCACTGGATTGGAGCATTAAATCCAGGGCCCGATTTACCTCTCCTTGCCCCTTCAGTTGGAGCGCTCCCCTCAAAACGACTGAAGAGGCTAAAGGACTCTGTTCCTTTGTCAGATGTGAAGATAGGAGTGGCCAACAGGACAGCAAAACAGAGGTATGGAAGTCTTTGTTGGTACATTTGCTCCTCTTGTGAAACCATCGTTAATATTTTGTATTTTTGAATAGGGTGAGGCATTTGGATTGGGTCTTTATGTGTGTGTCTATCCCTTGATACTGAAGACTTTAACAATAGGGATCTGGGAGTTTAAGACAGACTGAAGACATCATTGGTTTGATTTTGTGTATAGAACTAGTGGTTCTCGATCCACCAGGTTGACATGTGTGTGTTTGTGTGTGTACCCATTGAGAATGGGAACTTTAACAAAAGGGATTGTGTGTTTTTGACAGACCGAGGACTCCCTCAAGTCCAAACAAAGGAGAACAAAGAGAAGTCCTCGATTTACCAGTTCAACAAATGTGCGTGTGTGGGGATGTGTTCATGCCTTCAAACTTATTCTGTATATATCCTAAAAGTACATCTTGATCTTTAAGAAAGTGTGTACATGTAAAAGTAGTTTTGCTACCTTCATTTGTTATTACATTGATGTTAAAGGCGTGTGTTTTGTTTAATGTACTGTATTGGTTTCAGAATGTCACAGAGACACACAGTCAATGGAAAGCTAGACTTCAGCAGTCTGTCATGATGTGGAGCCATCCGCACTTACCATGGATGAAACTATTCCCGAGAATTGTGCTGCGTTCAAAAGCTACCCGGTGAGTTGAAATGTCTGAGTCTGTCACAGAGTTTAGAAACCAGTCATCATGTATTTGTTTCCATTTTATCATTTTGTAGAACCATTAACTAATGTGTTTATTTTGTTTTCTTGTCAGCAATTCCTTTGCAGCGGGTAATGAAACCATACAGAAAGAACTGATGGCAAGCTGGTGAGTCTAAGCAGCAGCTGCTCTTGTGTACTCTTATAATACTTTCAGGTTCTTAGAACAATGGAAAAAGTATCTCGCTTCATTACATTTGCGTCATTAACGATAACTTGCACCCTTAAAATCATTTCCCTCTAAAATACCCCCAGATGTAAAACAGTGTCTTTTCACAGGTAAAGGTACAATACTAGAACTTTATAAGTTGCCTGAAATTCTAATAACACTTGTTAAATTTGCCCTTTTATGAAGGTCTGAGAGTTTCCGGTCAGTGTTCTATCTATTGAGGTCTGGCCACTGCCCTTACTTCTACCTGTTTGCCCATCAGTATACAGTACTATTCAGGGCAGCAGGGGTAGGTGGAATCAAGCACCTTCATGCTCTGTTTACTCCTACCACTAAAGGATTGAGAGAAGCTTTCAAAGAGGAAGGTAAATACGGAGCAGGGGTTCCACTTTCAAAATGACTGTTTTTGTTTTGCTCACTCATGAAACTTGAAATGGAGTGTGTGTTGTTTAGAGAAAGTGAGCGTTTATTCTAAAGTAGAATTATTATTTGCAGTTACTGTGCATCTCTCAACATATTCATTTCTTATTTTCGTTTTAAATTCACATTTTTTGTATCCCGTCTCCTCCCTTTCCCTTTGATAGTTATTATTTGTATATATCAAGTAATAAACCATAAGGTTCAGTTTCCCATGTGGTCTTTTACTTGATGTTTGAAATAAAAAGGTGATCCCTCTCCTGCAGCTTCCCAGGTAAACTTGGATGTGATCCCTAGCTATATGGCAGTTACAGGTAGAATGAATTCTGACTGGCACCCCCCGAACAAAGCTAATGACAAAAAAGAGAAAACCGCCAACATTAGGGTTAGATGGCTTAGTTGGTAGAGCATTGGCACGTTAATCTAGAGCTTGAAGGTTCAAATCCCGCTCTGGTAAAAAAAAATTTGTTCAACACAAAATTACTATTTGTATTAATATTTTTTTCTTGCAGGTATTGAATTCAGTATGCCATTGCTGAAGATGGATGCCCAACAAGAAAAGTCTACTGTTCAAGACCTTGAGGATGAATACAAGGATGCAGTCAAACAGTCTCCTTGCGTTGAAGGAGAAAAACTTGACACAACAAGATTGGGGTATATTAAAATCTTCACAGGACTCACAACTGAGTATTAACGCCAGGCACAAGCATGGGGGTTGACTGAGGGGGGGGGGTATGCTATATGGGATCATTCTGCTTTCAATCTTGTGATGGTTGCCAATTGAATTGCAGATTCTGATAAATGGTTCTAGTCTTTAATTGTACCCAGAAAAAAGAATAGTTTTAGATGTAAAGACAGATGGTATTTGATAATTAGACATATCATTGTGTTGGAGAATGTGCGGGTCACTGGTGTTAGGTACTGGTCACTGGGAGTGCCATCGAGATTTTGCTTTAATTTGAAATCCCTTCTTCTATCTTGGAAGGGCTGCTAGTTTAGTTGGAAAGTAGGTTTCTCATAGTACCTTCTGTTCTCTCATAGTTGTGTTTTACAAACCAGGCTGCATTTCTTTTGATTTGTTTACGGTTTTTGAACTTGTTTTTCAGTGTGAGGGTCAAAATGGTTGATTGTATTTAACTGTGTTTAAATTGCTTATTATAGTATTTGTACTAAATTTCCTTTGCAGTGAAACAGATTTAGATAATTTGCTGAGAGTAGATGATGAAGAGCAAGATGGAGATGATGATGAGTTTGAAATAAGTCAAGATGACGGTGCTGCTTCGTCTTGGCTTCAAAGCATGGGTCTTGACAAGCAGAGTTTTCCCACGCTGGAACCGAGTAAAGTCAACTTGTATCCTTTCATTATCATAATCATTCATGCAACCGGCAGCTTTAATAAAAAATACCAGACAACAAAGCCAATAGCACAGTTCTAAAATCTGTCATAACAGTGATTTTGAATTGCTTTTAATGTTGTGCAAATTCTTGTAGGATATAGCTTTTTACTAAATGTTTTGATATTAAGGATTGTTTGTTTGTGTGTGTGTTTTGTTGTATGTACAACTTTCTTCCTTAATAAGTGTCACCAGCCAACGTGATAATTTAATGAAAGTAGACAACCGGCCCCAGTCTACAGTTCTAATTCAGTCTTCGGATACCCAGGCACTGTATAACTTTCTACTGAACACAAAGACAACAGTAGCTACCACTGGTTCTACAGCAGGAATTCCACCCACTCTACTAGCTCCAGTTGCATTCCAAGGGTCAACACTAGACAGCCATAAGGTACATATACCTTTATATATTATGTCTTACTTCTTGTGGAACTATTTGGTTGTAATGCTTGTACATTCCATGTAAAGCTTGGTTAATTTGTATTTTAAAGCCAAGAGGAAGTTGCTCCGTATCAAATTGATCAGTCCCTGCTTACCAGGAATTTTGGCTAGGAACTGTCCACCATGACTTCATGCTTACACTAACTTGGCTCTCAAATCCCTATCAGGTGTAGCCTCATGCCAAGCATCCTTGATTATGTTTGTTCTGTATTTAATCATTTAAAGTCAACACCTGTTATTTTAATTGGTGAAGGGATTTCAAGATTTGGGTAAGATCATACAATTAAACTGATGCATTTTAAAATTGATTTTGTTTTTAGTGGAGACCGAGTGTGATGAAGCAGGCTGTTGGTAACACACTCAAGGAGTCCTACAGTCTTGAAGTGACTGGTCCACTTCTTCCGCACAATGTCTTCAACATATGTCAGCTTCTACAGGAATCTCAGAATGGAGACTTTGGCGGAAACTTCAGCAGTCATGAACCCACACTTGCATTCAGTCAGGTATTTCTAAATAGTGAAGAGAACCTGGAAAACTTGAAAAGGGCATCGGATACTTTTTCAAATTTTCTGGCTGTGAGGGGAGAGGACAGATGTGTGAGTGTTGTGAAGGAATTAAACTGTGAAGCTGGATTGTATCAGTGGCTATGAAAATTGTCACTGGAGATTTTCTTTCTCAACTGTAAGGCGTGTGATGCTGGGGCTGGCAGTGTGATTTTACTGCTTTCAAGGTGACAAAGGATCTGTTCTGCTGGGCTCCAATGCCACTGATGGCAGTTTGATGCCTGGTCTTCACAACACAATACTGTAGAACGTCACTATTATTCAACATCACAGGATCCAAACAGGGGTTGTTTTACATACATTAGACCCCCTTGTACTGATGTCACACATGGCTTCTGTCTGCCCATGGTCTGCCATTTTGGGAGTTAAAACGCATGTAAAGATTTGCATCTATATGCATACGGAGAGTCAGCTAAAAAGAGCACAGCACAGTTAATATACAAGGAATGGGAATCCCACAATGGCAACAAGGGTCATAATGTGTTGTCACCAGGTGAAGTGGGTCAATAGCATTTAAAATAGTGACCTTGCAGCATAAGAATCCAAGATTGCGATATGCCTTGTTTAATTTGTTAACAGTGCTGTTTTTCACTGGAAAACATTTGGAATGAAGTGTTATATATAACAATTGTCATGTGTGAACATGACACAATTTGTTCATTGAAAATAGCAGCTCAAGCTAACTAAAACTGCACTGACTGGGCTATGCAAGTCATGTTAATTAGGCTGTATGAAATACATCAGTACCTTTCATGTTTACAAAATGTCTTCATATTTTCATTGTTGCAAAGCAACTGCAGAATACTGAAAAATCTTCGTAGATATTTTTCTACTGGATTTGTTTTACAAGTTTCATCATCCCCCTCCATCCTGACCTTCCACAAAGTCTTTTTGTAAAATAGATTTATTGTCCAAATATGAATAAGAAATTAGCTTTTGAACTATTTAATATGTCTGCTGAAAGCAGTCGAATATTCCAGAGTGTGTGTACTTGTGTATATTGTAGAATTCTATTTATGTGACTCGGAGAGTTAATAACTCTCCTACAATTTAAGACATTTTTAACTGAACATTTTTGGTAAAACAATCAACTTCTAAAGTGATGCTACTTCAATTTTATCAAAAATACATTTATAAAAACTGGGACACAAAAAACAAGATACACATCAATCAAGGTTTTTTTTCAAACAAACGTTGTATTTATTTCTTGCTGACCTCATCATCTATCATACAAATATAAAACAGTGGTGGGATAGCAGTCTGAGATTTGCATGAAAACTTTTTAAGTAAACTTTTTTCTGAACAGAGGCCTTTGCCAGAACTGCATCCTGATAGGCCTAGTTGTATTTGAGTTGACAATTGTACTTATTTAAAAACTTACTTATAAGGGTCTTGGTTCATGATTTTATCTCAACATTCAAATAAAAATTCAAACTTCTTGAAGGATTGTCTAGTGTTTAAAAAACGTTGTTTTGTGCAAATAAAAACTATTTCCACTCCCCATCCCCTTCTTCATGTACAAAAGAATATCAAAAAAATGTTTCAAAGAGTCAGCTACCGTAGCTCACCCCTGCAAGGCATCAGGTGAGTTCTCACAAATCTGGACATGACTTTGAACAAGCTTTCACCTAATATGTTGAGTCAGTTTGAAATATATTTTCCTCTGTCCATTTTGTAGCTTTATCCTTTTCACACATTTCATGTTGTGTTAAAGCCACTACATTGTGTAATGTTGGGTTTTTAAAACCCATGGTCATCACTCCAAGAAGCAAAGTCAAAACAAGGAACGCTGTTATGATCCTTCTCCATCAATCCTTAAATTCACCAGTATGTGAAAAAGGTCTTTTTTCATATCGTTGTGCCATCCGGTGGAATGAGTCCCATTTTCTGCAGAGCAGCAGCAGCGGCCTGAGCCTTGGCTTGTTTTTTGTTGGGGCATGACACACTGGGTTGGTACTCCTCATTGTTGATACGTACCTGGAGTAACAATTAACAAATGTCAATAAATTTATGTTGATAGCATGTAGGCCAAAGTATCTTCTTTTTGACTACTACGTACTTCCAAAGGAAGTTTGGTAACCCCTCAAAGCGTCAAAAGGCCTTGCTGTCAAATTTAACCCATACTTCCACCCTTTACAAATTTTCTCAGCTCTTTAGCTTTTCTCAGCTTTAAAGCTTGCTCAGGCTTCCAAGCTATAGTCACATTTGCCTATGAGAAATATTTGGTTATTACACGAACAAGGTATGACTGATGACAATAAACCAACTACTCCACCACATGATCCAGGACTTTACCTTAAAAATGAAGCTCTTCTTGTGGGCTGGTCCCTTGTCTTGAACCAGGTCAAAAGAGGGTGGTGCCCACTTTCGCTTGTTGCAGATCTCCATGAGTGCAGAGACGGGATGCTTCCCTGATAAATCTTTGAAGATAGCCTTAGGGACTTGGTTCTTCTTGCGGCGTTGCTCATCTTCAGCTACAAGACCTGAGTTGGGAAGTATTGAGAGACTGATTGAATAAATACCACTATTTTAAAATGCAACTTTCTATACTTACCCATACAGACATTCTCTCAATAATCCTACTAACCGTGGTAAGCACTCTATTCTTCTATTGTTAAGATCAAATTTGTTTTATTCTTTATCATTAAATTTCTTAAAATGGTCAGGTTGATTTTCAGAGGGCATTTTGTATGAGGCATTTCATTTAATCCTAATCTGACCCCTTGAAAAACAAATAACCAAATATGTGTCTGTGTATGTTATTTAACATGCCACTCAAAAACCGTACAGCTCAGTCAAAGAACTAACCCAGGGTAATTTGTCAATTGGCTTGCTACATGTATTTGGCTAGTTCTTAATAAGGAACTTTTGAGATTTTTGACCAAATTGTTTGCGGGTACACAATATTTGTTCCAAAACATACTGTTAAAAACGGTGCAATATCACTATGCAGGGTTTCATGATGCATTCACCACTGTTTGTTCCTGGCTTGCCTTGCTCACAAACCACTAAATAATAATAACTGAAAAAGAGTTATAAATCCAAGCACTTTCTAAATACATCACCATGGTACCTTTTCTGTCTGTTTTGACATCCAGTGCCAGCGGTTCCAAGACTCCTTCATTATTCTTCCCAAGACCTTCTCCTTGTCTCCATCCCATCTTGGCCATCAGCATGGCCCCCACGCCTCCCTTCAATGGAGTCTGGTTATGGAACATATCCTGTAGCGATACCGGCAAGTTTTAAAGTTGGGGAAGGTAAGGGGAGACAATAGAAAACAATGTGTTAAAATGTGCATTGCAAAACAAACATTTGTTTTAAGAAACAATTTTTAAAACTAATTACTCTGCTGGTGCTTCATAAGCCATGTCCATTACACACGGACTGGCTCTAAGAATTATCAAAATGACTGTGTTGTCTTTTAGGATATATCAAAGAAACTGTCAAATTTGCCTTTTTGCAAATGTGTTGCACATTTGGAATAATGGTCTTCTTGCTCATTGCCAAAGACTGCACCTTCAATCTATTTATTGTTTGTATCTTGTTTTCATCTAGAGTCCAAATTGACTTTACCTAACTAAAATACTTTGTATGTACATGTGATGAGGGTCTCTGCCTTACAAGCCTTTCTTGAGCCCTTCACCACTTGCACAATATTTCACTTTTAATTATCGCTTGTAGTTCAGTTTGACAAAGAGGAAACTAAACTAAAATTATGTGTTTGTATTAAACAAAGCCATTAAGTGTCACTAATAATTGAATACTGAAAACACCCAATAAATAGATTCTGCCTTGTCATTGGTTTAGCGAGTATCACAGGATATGTCTTATTTTTCCAGAAAGCCATGCATACTATACTTGTGGCAACCGATGTTCTATACCTGTAGCAACCAACGTAATATACAAGTAGCCTTCAAGGTACTATACCAGTAGCAACCACTGTACTATACCCATAGCTTCTTGGTGCTTAGTAGTCTAGGCAGAATATATCTATGGGGCATTATAAAACAAACATTGACTGCCTTTACTCATGCTATGGTTAAAACTACGACTCCCTCAGTCCAGGGGTCACCTTAGGAATTACAGTTTAAATAATAGCACTCAGAGCAGTCAATATTTGTGTACTATTTGATTTGTATAAGAGTTATTTTAAGCACACAAGTGAACTTCCCATTTTGCCAAGACAAAAGGGGGAAACAACACATTCTGTTGTTTGGTTCTTGCATTGTTTGGTTCTTGCATCTTGCATCTATCAGACACGTGTATGCTTAAATTACCTCTTACCTACCCATACCGCGTTGTACATTATCAATCCGATCTCTTCGCCGCACAGTTTATTTCAAGTCAGATGGATCTTCCAGAGAGAGCTGCAATGTGCTTGGTAACGTTTGCCTGTAACAAGTTTCCAGTGTTGTCAAGAGTGCTGCCCACACCCATGGCAGGAGTGGAATAGACCACTCCTGTCATGGGTGCATGTGTACATTGGGTGGATTTATTGTGGGTTCAAGGGGTGGTGAATAGGATTCTGCAACAATTTCTCTAAAAACGGGTGCTCACCTCATTAAGTGAGCCGCCACAGCCAAACTACAAGTCAAATGTCTAGTTTCCTACCTGTATAATATCATTAACAGGCAGTAAGAAACCAAGGGAGGTGCCTTTTTTTATCGGGAATAAGCCTCATTAGGAGTTCGGTACCTTAGGCAGTGTCTGAATGAAGCGGCTTCAGCTGTGGCTACGGATGTTGGCAGTAATGACAACATTGAAGAATATGCCTTTTCAGCAATCAGGCCATAACCTCTGACAAAGCCGTTTATTCAGACACAGCCACAGTAAAAAAGCTACTTTTTAAAGTACTGTAACTGTAACTATGTAGCATTACAATTCAAGGTGATCTGTTGATAAAATTAACAATAAAGGGACAGTACAGTACCTTGTATATGAAGTGGGATTTAGCAGAAGAGGTACTTTGGCAGCACTCTTGTGACAAGAAACAAACAATTTGAGCAAGGGAGGCCAAGTACAAGGAAGACAGAGAAATGTTGCTCCAGTGCGGCAAAACTCCCCCACAGAGTTAAGGTGAGGGAGAATTTTTGAATTTAAAAGATAGCAAAGTTAGGATCGAAAAAATAAGTATAAGTTTTAAACTTGAGTGGGTCAGTAGCATTTCAGTGTATTTATGGAATTTTAAATATGACGAAAAATGCAAGTACATTTGGAGGAACTTGAACTAGAATTGTTGTACAGCATCGAAGTTAAATAATCTCATTGTAATGATAATAAACCGAATGATAAAGAATTTGTAGCAATCGTATCGATCACTTGTAGTTTTGAAACAAAACAGCAAATCTTCACAAATCTTTATCAATGTCCCACATTACTATGTTAATTAACAAGGCTTTTTATGGAGTCAATTGATCAGTCTTCCTGGACTAGTTGGCCAGTCCCCTGCTCAAACTGAACTGGAAACCTGCTAGGGTTCATACATACAAGGCCTTCTAATGTACCTAATCTAACTGTTAGCATAACACTGGAGGAAATCAGAGAAATTCAAACCAAGAACGAATTAAAAATGTTCCAATGTAGGGCTTTTTATCAGAAACCAAAAGGAGATTGAGAGATAGTGTTTGTTCAATTTGAAATGGACCCTCACTAAAAAATAAAAATTAAAGTTAAGATTGGATTTTGATCTCCCCAATTACATTACTGACTTTTGTGAATGAAAGTATAATGCAGGCGTTGGGACTTGAAGGTTAATAGGAAATCAAAGAAAATGTGTAGTTAACCTTCTTTGCCCATGCCTGAGCTCTGGGGTCTGAATTGGCCAGTTGCTCAGGGCGAAGTGTCCGCAATCCGGTATCACCAGTAAACATTCCTGGCTTCTGTTTACCCATCGTCCAGTTACGAATCTGTGCAAAACAAATTTTGTAAACAGTGTAAAATTTAATTTCAGATAATCTAGTTATTACATTTTTATGCAATACACTCAATACACTTCTTTGTTTCTGTATAGTGGTAAAATTGGCTTGCAGTGGAGCTACAATTTCTTAAAACAAAGTAAAACTGCTTTTAAATCGTGGGACATATTTTAGTTAGCACAGCATGGCTTGTGTCTTAACAAGGCATGTTTCTAGATCTAGTTACTAGAATACATGTATGTGCGCTATACAAGTATCAAGTATTGTTATTGTCATTAACTTATGTAAATGAATATGACTTTGTTGCACTGACAGATTTACAGAAAAGACTGGATGTAAAGCTTCCTGATGATGCCAGCAGGTAACATTACTATTCCTTATGAACAATTTATAAAAAACATAATTTAGTTTGTACCTGTGTCTGAGCCTTATGCATGACGGATAAAGCCTCCACATCATTAGGGTTACTCTCAAGCCGTCTTGCTGCCTTAAGTCTTGCCGATACCATCGCTGCAATGTCTACTTTCTGTTAAAATGATAATAGAAAATACCTGGGTTAGCAGCTCTAGTTCAGGAAATAGCCTAATCTTTGCTTTTATTTTAATACAAGAAGGCACTGTTGACATTGTTATTTTCATCCGTTAAAAAGTGGCTTACAATGGAAAATTAATACTTTTTGATTCCACACAATGTGAAATGGTCAGTCTGTGTAAGTGTCTTGCATTACTATGTGAAGCATATTCAATTACCTGAGTTGGAACTTCCTCAAACACTTGCTCTACTTTCTTTGGTTGGACTGGAGGGACTGCTGCTACTCCTATAGGAACTGGTAACTGTGCTGCTTGTACCTCTGCTGCCTTTTGAACAGCAGCTGCCGCAGTCACAGCGGCATATTCAGCAGCAGCAGCTGCAGCAGGAATGGCAGAGGCTGCAGCGATGGCACTAGTGGATGGCAAAGCTCCAGCTATTATTCCAGCAAAGGTTAGAGGAGCTGACGGCAGTGGAATGATGGGTGCTGTAGCAGCAGGCATTGCAGCAGGTATTGCAGTAACAGCCGTTGGTACATTAGTGGTAGGCGGTGGTGGCATTGCAGCTGCAGCCGCTGCATCAGGAGCTACTGCAGGTGGAGCTACAACTGGTACAACAACTGGATTCATTGAAGTTTCTGAGTGTGTAAATGAAATGCAAATTCATTGTAGTAATAACTGACGAGGTGGCAGTGTCTACAACTGCATCATCAATGTCATTTATAGTGGTAGAAAAAAATGGATTTGCCAATTTCAATGGATAGTTACAAGCTTTTCTTCATCTCACAAATGCATCTGTGAAAAATAAAACCAGTACTTGCTACAGATTGTGGTAATTAAAAACAATACAAGTTGATAGTGAGTGAGACCTACCAGTGGCGGCTAATGTTGCACCCACAGTTACTGCTGTCGCTTCTGCAGATGTCATCGTAGCAGTTCCAGGGATGGGTATTATCTTAGTGGTTGGTTTAGCAACAGGGTCCATCATTTTAGGTTTCTTCTCCACAGCTATCCAATCTCCATAAGGATTGACCCCCAACTCGTCCTCTTTCTTACGGTGTTGGGAGCCGCTGGAGACAGGGAAGGTCAGGCGGAGCATCTCTTTGTCTTGAATTGGCTTCTGGACAGCATTCTGGAGAAAACAAGTTGTTTTTTAAAGTTGCTAAAAGGGATTAAACAACAGACCTCTTGTATTGGAAACGGTTTTTGCAGCAGGTCGTGGCCGTGTGGTCTTGAGAAGCAACAAAGTCATACTCCATAGTGTATTGTAATTTGAGCCAACCCCCACCCCCTCCTCAAAACAGGCATGTGTTTGCTTACCTTGATATTCATCACAATCCCCAAAGGTGCTTCCCTGACTTTGAAGGGATGCCTGATGAATGGTTCATCATTCTCTTCATCTGAACCAACTGGTCTGTTAACAGGTGAATCATCAGAGTCAGAGTAGTCCTTCTGCTTGCTGGAGATCTCCTTACAAACAGCTGTTAATTCTTCAACACTTCTCCCCTCTGCAAGAGATTGAGTTTTAAAAGACATTTTCAAGTAAGGATTATATGTGACTTTGTGCAATGCATGTACAGTTTGCACACAATTTGCACATATAGACCCCACCCAGGGGTAAATGGGTACCTGTGAGGGCAGAGATTGTTCATGTGATTGATTTAGCTTGGTGCAATACATACTTGTCAGCACAGGCTGTACAGTGTGTATACTCCCCAGGGAGCCAGGATGGTTCAAGGAATGAAATAAATAGCCTGGTGATCAGGGGTAAAATGTTTGAAGCGCAATGGTAATTTCTTTGGAATTGCGAAGAGCCGTTATTATTTTATATATTGCTGTAAGCCTCCCAGGGTAATGGGGGATGTTCCTTTTGGAATAAAACAATAAATCAATTAATAAATTACTTTGTCTATACAATGTCGTCATCCTGAAATAACTTCCTCAGGATCTTAACAAACTTCAAGAGTTCTGTAAATGAGTTGTCCCAACAAGTTCTCCATACTGTGTTTTGCTTGTTGAGAAATTAAGTATTGGTTGTACTCGAGTCTTAACCAGAAACTTGCGATGATCGTAACCCATGGGGTTTATTACTCACTACGAGTCATTTTTGTGGTGTATTGCAATTTAAACCATTTGCTTAAAGATATCGAAACAACGGCAACAAAATTACCTATTGTGTTTTGTAACCCTCCAGTCGGGGACCGTTTGGTAGGAGAATTATCATCAACTTAACTGCCAGAAACTTACCTTTTTTATCAACTCTGGTTACAATACTTTTTGGAGTCAACTTCATGTATGGTGGAAACTCCCCACTCTGCATTTTGGCATAGGCATTGGCTTTAGCAATTTCAAGCAATTTAGCTTTGTCAATTCTAAACTCATCTTCCTTATATGGAGATGTTGAGTGAGATTGCCTTCTGTGCTTTGAGTCACGAATTGAGTAATAGCTGTCATGTGTCCGTTTCCCATAGTAATCTCCGTCTCTCGAGTTGGATTTGTGTTTGTGATCTCTTGGAGATTTGGATCGAGATCTTGATGAATGACGTCGCTTCTTGTGAGACGATGACTTATATACAGATGGGGATTGAGACCTTGAACGTGACTTATGCTTCCTTTTACTGCTACTTTTACTCTTTCCATCCCCTTTGTCTTTGTGTTTGCTTTTATGTTTCTTATCATGTTTGTGTTTTTTCTCTGTCTCTAAGTTCTCTGCTTCTTCACCATCTTCTTTGTCCTGTGCATCTTCTTTCTCTTTTGATTTCTTTTTGTTTTTGTCCTTATGCGCTTTCCTGTCTTTGTCTTTTTTCTTCTCCTTCTTGCTCTTATCCTTGTGTTTTTCCTTTTCTTTTGTTGATTCCTTATCCTTGACCTTTTCCTTGTGCTTATGTTTCTTATGTTTGTGTTTCTTGTGTTTCTTTGATTTTTTTGTGTTCTCATTTTTTATTTCTCCACTTGAGTCTGAATCCTTATTGTCTTCTTTGTTGCTCTTTATCTCCCCTTCTCCTTCTTCTCCATCACTCTCACTGGATGGAGACAACTCTCCCTCTTCATACACCTTCCTCCAGGGTTTTCCATCTTTTGTCTCTGCCTCATCCTCATCCTCATTTTCACTGTCATCTGAACTACTTCCTTCAACGCCATCCCCTTCCTTCTTTTCCTCAGCTGCATTATCTTTTTCCTGCTGTGGTACCTCAGGTTCAATTGTCTTTGTAAAGAGCTTGATGGTTATTTTCTTATCTTTACTGTCTTTACTGGTGACGTCTACCTTCTTCTGATTTGGTTCCTTCACCTTTGAATCTGTTTCTGTTTTGTTGGTGTCTGGGTCTTTTTCTGAAGGCTTCATGGGTGTATACTCAATACCAACAGTTTCATGGGATGGCATTTGGTCGGTTTGCTCACAGATTTGAGTTCCATCTTCAGGTTTTCCTTTGGTTTCTTTATTTTCAGTTGCTTCTTGAACACCATTTTTGTTGCTTTGTATGATCATGTGTTCAGTTGTATCCCTATAATTAAAAGAAAACAATCAAAAATGCAAGTTAAATTAAATGCGCAGCAGGGCTACCATAGAATTTAGAATCTAGAAGAAACTAGATATATCCAGCACAATCTGAAATTGTTCAATCAAGTTGGGACCTACCAAGCCCTCAACCTGGCTATGGTATCATCGAAATATGTTTGACTGGGATTAAATGCAATCAAATTTTAAATACAATTTTCAAGAATGAATGCTCAAACTTTGGTCTTTGGTCTGAATGAAAAACAAGGAAACCATCTCACCAGTCACTGAGTCAGTCAAACAATTCAGGATGGGGTCATTTATGTTTTCACAATTTATTTACAATAACCAACCATGGTAAATAAAACAACATTTAGCATGTAGTATGTATATTCGTTAGTTTCATGAAAAAATACCGAGAATAAAACAACTATGACTAACTACATGTACCAACCACCCCACCCGCCCCACCGGCTAGGGCGCAGTCCCTCTATCTATCATTCCAATCCAAAGTGCAGCATGGCGGCCATGCATGGGGAGGGGGGCCGGGGTAGAAAAATGCTGCACCACCCCCACCCCAACACCTAGCCTGAGTGCAAGCGCTAATATATGCATTCGATCCTTTTTTGTATTTGTAACCTAGACATTTAAATATATACTACGTTACAAATTTGCTTGAACTTACTCGATTCCTTGTTTTTCCTTGAGTTCCTGCATTTTTTGCAACGCAAAAGTTCGTAGCACCTCGTCTAGACCGGCCATTTTGTTTGGTTTTCATGCGAAGAAAACTGGCACCAGCTCTTCAAGGGTGACTTAGCATTTTTGTACGGGTAATATTTGTGTTCTTTTGTAAAAAATAAATACTATTAAAATACATTTTGAAACAAAGTCAACAAAAAACACTTTTAAATTTAATTTAAAAACCTTAAAACATATATTTTTTTACTTTTCGGTGAAAAGCAATGAGGCATTTTGACTGCTTAAATGTTAAACAATACCTACGAAAATATGGACTCGCCCAATTAGAGTTACGTACTCTTAACACTCTGTATTGTCGTCTGCTGCTGCATGACTCGGTGTTTATTATTTGTTTGCACGAGCGCTATAGTGTGTGTGCCTGTTGTCGTCGCTGAACGTGAGCGGTATGTAAATTATTTACTTAAAAAACTTACATTTCTGGGTAAAATATGTTTAACTATTACTAGTTCTATTCTCGTAGGTTTGTCCAACCTAGTAGTACAATACTAGTAGGGCTTTTTGCGAGTTGTGAAATTATTTCAACTCTTGTTGACAATGCATGTTCAGTTCAGTAATCGGTTTTACATTTTTGGGTTTCCTCCGAGTTTTTCACTCATCCATGGAGCTACGGTTTCACTGACGCGACGGTGAAACTTTGAATTGTATTGCATCAGATGCAATTTTTAACCCCAAAATACTATAGTGTTACATGACGGAGCTGAGGCCTTCTTTTTTAACAATTTGCGACAGCTCAATCTTATGTCTCATTGAAAAACTATAAATCCCAATAAATGTTTCATGAATATTTAAATTTAAAACAATTAATGAAATAATTTAAGAATTATTATTATTAAATTTAAATAAAACAAATGTGTGCTATTTTTAATACTGTGTAAAGTTGTTATTGTTTCACACAAATAATAAGTTTATAACAAGTTTGAAATCTGCCTTTATTTTTATTATTCTGTTTATAATGTATATAACTTAAAGGCAGTGGATAGACCCCTTGCACAGTGTGCAGTGCACTCACACGCGCCTATCCTGTCTGTAGTGTCTGCCATTTTAGGAGTCAAAATCATGCACAAACATGCAAAAAAGATTAACATAGTTGGAGGTGCATTCCGCGTTGTGCAAGGGTTCTATAGGTATTTGCGTCAATGTTTGCTGTTTATATTATTATTTCTACAGAAAACAGTTGATTTTCCTTTGAAGTTGTTGGACATGAAAGGCTATCTAAACAAGATGTGTGTACTGTCAACACTACCTAAGGAGTATGGCTATGTCGTCCTGGTGGGCTCAGCCAGTTATGTTATGTTATACTACTTGGGTATTAAAGTCGGTATGGCTAGAAAGAAATATGGAGTAGAGGTGTGTATTTCGGTTTGTATTGCTCCCCCAATCAATAACAAATGAAACAATGTCTATTGTTCCTTTATAGCACAGTTGGTAGAGCGCCGGATGTAAATCAGGAAGTCGGTTCAAGTCCCGCTCTTGTCAATTTTTCTGGGTTCGACCCAAACTTTTGAGTGGTTCAGTCATTAGAATTTGAGCAATTTTATTTTAAAATGTGGTTTCGCTGTCAAAACTAGACCAAACAAAAATATGATTTGTTTGATACAAAGCATTATAAACAAGGATATTTTACCTTTAAAAGCCTAAATACCTAAAAACAATATAGATAAGAATAAATATACAACTGAAAGCTTCTATTCATGTACAATTATGGACTTTTATGCTTTATATTTTCTTTATTTGTTATTGAACAGTACCCAGCCATGTACAGTGATTCGCAGCCAATGTTTAACTGTGTACAGAGAGCTCATCAAAACACGTGAGTAAGCTAAAGTGAAGGAACATAAGTATGTCATAATAATGACTGCAT
This sequence comes from Pisaster ochraceus, assembly GCA_010994315.2. Lineage (NCBI taxonomy): Eukaryota > Metazoa > Echinodermata > Asteroidea > Forcipulatida > Asteriidae > Pisaster > Pisaster ochraceus. Next base: position 1,873,711 of record CM021535.1, read on the forward strand.
AGTTATTCAAAGTGCCTTGTTTACAACATTATTGCGTTAATACAAATTGTATTCCAAAATTTCCACCAGTGGTCCTCCCCTGTTGAAGACAATTTCAAGCAACATGTGTAACATGAGATAAATAGTGGGGCTTATAAATATCCAGGGCCTGATTCCACGGAGCTGCTTTAGCACAAGAAGTAGCTAAGCACAGCAAAATTATGCTTACCAAAATAAGGTAGCCAGCCAACATACCATTTCATGTTATTCCCTGTGACTGCTGTCCTGCTCATTTTTCTCTGCTTAACCAGCTCTATGAATTAAACAATGTTTTAGTTGCATTGCTGAAAACTCGAACTTCACCAAGGTTTGTTAATTGAAATAGACTGATACCTCGATCTGCTCCTTTGAAGTGCTCTTGTATTTTTTTTTCACCATTTAGTTTTCTACACCAAATGATATATGCCTTGTCCTAACAAAGGGTGTTGGTTGAATTGCCATTGCCTTCCTGTATGGCTTTCTTCTCTTCAAGAGTTACAGAACTGTCAGTCAAGTGTCCACAAGTTATTACTAATTGGGTTGTATTTATCCATTGCAGTTTGGAGTCATATCCACCATTCCTGTTTTTCCTGGCAATGTCAGGGATTCGATTTCCGGTAAGTTTTCCAGTTGCCAAAATGCAATCTTAAATGCAGTTGGGGTCAAAGACATAATTTTGGAAGGCTATTTAATATATTTAACCACTCATCTGTGCATTTTTTCTGATCTCTTTTTTTGGGGGGGGGGGGGGGTTACAGGGCTCTGAGCAGATTTCTTTGTAGTTTTCTCAAAATGAGGACAATGACTAATTTAATGAAAATTTTATGGGTTGGTTAACTGATGTGAATATTGAAAAATAGAAGATTGGAAGTATGTACTAAAACCTTGATAAAATTATAACATGTCAGGAGATTGACATTTGTGTACACCCTGCGTGGAATTACATGGAGGCCAAGGCCTCTGTTGCCTCTGGTTTTGGCCTTGGTGTCCCTGCAAAAGTTTCCTATAGCCTTTAAGATATTCCAATGGAGGTTCCCTTTGCAAGATGAAAATGACTTTGCCCTCTCAAAGATTAAATTCCAGGCCTGGTACAAACATCTAGGTAGTCACATGGAGCATTTCCTAGTTAGTACTCGAAGTTACATCCATGGTTAATGCAAAACCCATCCAAGACGGATATAAAAAAGTTCTTACCCTGACTTCTGAGGCATAAAGTCATTGTCATTTGTTTGTTATGAGTACCTCTTTATTATCACACTCTTGTTATTGTAGAAAGCCTCAGCTGCATGTGGGGCAGTATGGATCTTGAGTCGCTTCAGCTTCGCCCATGGCTACTACACAGGAGGTAAACTGAGTTTTTTTTCTGAATAAGGTTTCATCAGTCTTTGTCCATAGGAATGCAAGGAAAGATTGTGGTAGCTGGATAAAGACTCTGCTGTGAATTCTAAAAACTAGAATCAGACTTGGTTTTATGTGAGCTCTTTTCTTTGAAAGTATTTACACATGTATGAATTTAATGCACATAAACTTTTTCAGGCAGGTAGCTCTGCCATCCCACTGTTCATGCATTTTATCAGATTTCCTGTTTTGTTGTTGTATGTGGATAACATTAGGAAGGTTTAGAAAAGAAAAGATTTCTAAACCTAATAGAAGAATGCAGTGAGACAACTTTTTCCCCATCCATCGTCACCTTGCAAGGACAAAAGGCCTTTTAACACTACCAACGTCCGATTCGTGTCGAAATCTACGTGGGTCAACTTTATGTTGACTCAGTAAAATTTCATCCTGTTTCAAATGCAATCTGTTTTCTCACAGGTTCTGCCCTAAATCAGCTCGTGGGTAACACTTGTAACTTTCAATTTCATGCATTGTGCGATCGTTTCTCACTGCTAGAATCCTACACGGATCTAAAAGCGGAAAACTCCCATACTACAGTGTGCGGATGACGCCATTTTCGACATGGATCGTGAGCTCTAGACAGATCAACGCCCTGCTGATTACATGGATCGAACCTGTGTCGAACACAGAGATTTTTTCTAGTGTGAAAAGTTGGGGAGACTTGAGCATAGCAGTGCTACCACATGTGTCAGTTGTATGGGATGATGGGGCTTATGGATGGTTCTATTCTGAAAATAAATGATTAAGAAGTATCATCACATACCTTCCCCATCCAGTCAACAAGTATTGCTTTTACCATTCAATGTGAATGAAATTTTCTTTTATTCTGCATTTTGTTTGATCAAGATCCAAAGAAGCGTCTTCGTGGAGCCTATGGATATCCAGCTATGCTTGGACTGTTTGGGATGACAATTTTTTGTGCTGTTCGTCAACTCCAGTGGATCTAAAACAATAGAGCAATCTGGATTGAAGCGTAGCACTGAATTTTAACTTGACTAAGAGGTGTGCAGTATGATTAGACTACATAGTGCTGACCAGTTAGATGAATATGTTGCATGTATAAATGATTTTGATTGGTCAGAGCTCATAGACATAAAAAGAACAAGGGTATTCATTGGACAATCTGAAATAAATAACTGCATCAGGAAACTAATTGAACATTGTGCATTGTTCATTCTTTAATCAGGTGGTGGATATAGAGCAAGATCATTTTGAACCATTAGCATCAAATCTGACACCTTCAAGTTTTGGAATTAGTCCCTCAGGAAATACAGCAAGTAGGACAGCTTGTAGGTAGGTTTTTAGTTGAAATAGAAGCTATATTGGTGTTTTTGCAAATAGTTATGTTGTATGCTTTTAATTGTATTCCTAGTTTTCTTTTGGAAGAATATAACTTCCCAAGTATGTGGGTTTCAAATATTATTTTAGTTATTTCTTATTAATCATAGAATAAATAAGTCTCCCCTTAGAGTCATGCTACATGAGTCAATTTAAAGGCAATCTTTAAGAAGAAAAGGCATTCTTATACACGCATAACTTTTGTTGAGGATGGTAAGACACTGTTGGAAAAATTACTATTGCATTACCAAAGTGTTCCTTTTGCATTCAGCAGTTGGTTGCCTCCAAGTTGCCTGTAAAAATTGCCTTGTGTGACGAGGCCCTTACTTTTAAGTAGATATTAAGGCAAGTATTCAAACACATTTAAAGTTACATTCAAAGGTTGTTATATTGTTAAAGGAATCTGAATGGATTCTGTTTATTTTATGTTGGTTTTACGCTTAAGATCTACTAGGCCCAGTGTATGACAAAACAGTTCATGGGTTCAAAATGGCGGCGGTACTTATTTTTTATATAAAATATTCATTTCCTACCGCAAACTGAATACACAACATTCTTGGACCAAGTAATTTCAACTGGGGTTTTACATCTGTACTTTGTAAAATAAGACTGTAACCAACATGTACCGTTCTCCTTTTAGGAAATATTACCTCTAAAAACAAATCATTACCTTTAAAATTACCTATATGTGTGTATGTTGGGCCGGGAGAGGGTAAAGAATGACTGATGATCAACAAATTATAATACAAAATGACCGTTTGCAGGGGTCTGCTTCTATGGGGGTATTTTATTATAAGGAGCACCTACATATAGCAAGTTAGCTGTAGCTAACCAACTGCCTTCTGATCAACAGCACTAAAATTATGAATTTTTAATGGTGGAAAATATTGATGAAAAGAGTATGTTATATTTTTACAACCAAATTTAGATTTTAATTGTGTACAATTTACTGAGGACAAAAATGAAATATGAGAACATTAGAGATTATAATTCTTAATATTGGAATGTTTGATTGAGTTATTTTTGTGTTGATCTGTCTGCTGTGTTAGTGAAAGCTTGCATGTTTTCTTTCAAAGAAGAAACTGAAGGATTGAGATTTGACATACAGTCTTGTGATGATTTATTTTCCATGAAGACTAATTGTGCAGTATTGTGTTGTTATACATACAGGCCTGATAATAGTAATAATTTGCATTTATGCATTTTTAAAGCAGAGTTGGCCCCTCAAAGCACCTTACATTGTTACCCCTGTTCATTAGACCCTAAGCATTCCTGAAACCAACTCAACTCCTTAGGAGTATGCAGCACCGACAGCCAAATGGGTGCACAGTTTGCTAAACATTCACACCAACAATCCCCACCCTCACAGGTACCCATTTACTCCAGAGTGATGAGAAGCAATTTTAGTCACAACCGGGACGCGAAGCCACACTCCGATGGCTCAGCTACCACTCGGTTTTTGCTAAGCAGTATTTTCTGCTTGACAGCTTTATGAAATAGGTCCCTGTTTTTATAACGCAGCTTTTATTTTTGTTGCTACTTAAATGGGGGTTATTGGGAGGCCCCCAATTTATGCTATTTTCAGTGTAGCTCCCAGATTTAGGTTTATACCCCCAAAGTCTAAAGGGCTCCTTATTGCCATTGATGAGAAAGTCCAATCATACAAACAAAATTAGAATGTTAAAACTCATGAGAATACTTTCAACAGTTTATGTATTTATTCCAACAACAAAAAATATTTTACATTCAGTATGTACAATATACATGGCTTTTGACCAGGACGGTTTTCTGATTTAAGTACCTGGAATATTTACAATCTGGAAAATTTAAGATTTGGTTATTCAACTGTCATTTTCCATGGGTTGAAGACAAATGAATTAAATGCAATATGAAATATAAGATTATTAAAAAGTATTCAATAAAAAGTGCCACATCACAAATTTCAAATAATTTAGCCCTCAAAATAAGGCATTATTGTTTGTAAAATTGGTGGGCTGTAAACAGAAGAGGGCTATTTAAATCTAGTGGAATCTTGGTTCAACAAAAAAAATCACCCCTTGTCCTGGCATTGGTGCCACTTAAATTTCCTCAATGGAAATTCTGAAGGAATCTCTCCTAGAGGAATTAAGAAAATGTGGCCTTGCCCCTTCAAGGCCTGTGAAGTAAAAAAATGATTTGCAGAAAGATGATGCTATTTATATAAGCCACCATTATCACTTTAAATTGATATGGTTGTCTTTCTATTGGCTGGAAGTATTAATTCAAATAATTCTAAAGAATTCAATCCACCCTATTTCATGTTGTTCTGACAGAATTATTCTCGAAATTTAGATAAATTGTAGATAAGCCTCAAGAATCCTCAAGAATATTATCTTGTACCCCCGAGTCAGATAGCATGCAGCTTCCAGGTGAAATTAAAGGCACTTCAACATTCTGTGATTTCTGTTACCAAACAGAAGTCCTACATGAATCAAATATCTGAAAAATGCCCAGTCTCTTGAAGCCCCTCCCTGGAAAAACATATTAAAAGAATTTCCCAACTATTGTTTGTTACAGTAGTGCTTCCTTAACAAGATGTTTCTTCTCGGGTATAAGCTGTTTAGGAAACTCGATGTCAAATCGGATGACAAGATTTCCTTTATGCTCTGGGGCTTTGGATAGCGGCATGCCTTCACCAGGGACAATCTTCTCATAACCAGGGCTGGAATAAAATGAAATTAATATCATAATCAAATTCAAGGATTATTTTTTAGTTTGCAGGGTTTCTTTTTAGTCATAGATACAGTTCGCCAACTTTTTAAATGACTTAGTTCACATTTGTTGTATTCAAACATTTTAAAGCATACCACCAGTGATGGCACACTTTTTTGGTTTGACATCACATTAGTTCTTATGAATATTCAAAGTTTCATTAGCATAATTGAAAGCAGTGTCTTAGAGCTTGTCTGAATTGGTGGCTACAACTATGGCTAGATTACCACATCTAAATGCATTGAAACATAGGCTGCCATTAGCAACACCCATAGCAACAGTCACAGCCACCAATTCGGACATGTTTAAAGCATTACAGAATGCACAAACTAAAAATACCAATTATTCCAATATCAGTGGTGTTTTTTCTGACCTATTACAAATCAAATTATCGATGATATTTGTTTTTATACTTTTCACAGGACAGGACAAATTAATACTAAACTTCACAGAAAAATCCTTGTTAAAAAAGATGAGGGTACCAACCTGATAATGTCATTGATTGGAATATTAAGAAGACGCCCATCTAGCGTTGGCACCTCAACACTACATCCAGTCAAGGCTTTGCCTAGGAGGACTCTAGCCGTGAAGACAAGGTCATTGCCATCTCGCTTGAAGCGAGGATGAGGTTTATCCCTGACAATGAAGACAATATCAGCCGGTACATTGTTGGGTCCTTGGTCACCTTCCTTGGGGAATGTGATGCGGGTGCCTTCACGCCAGCCTTTCTTGACGGTGATAGTCAGGATCTTATCACGGATGCTGGAGGTGTGACCATCTTCATTCATCACCTGATGATACAAAGGGATATATTTGTAAGTATTAGAAAATTTGTTCTTACTATTATATGGGAATGAACCATTTATAATTGCTCAATAAGTTTGTTTTGAAGTAAAAGTCTATCTGGGTCATTAGATTGTAATGGCACTAAGGATCTTGAGTTAATTTAAGTGCATTTCAACATGTTTTAATAAAACAGCACATTAGTCTTGACTAAACAGATATAGAATGTTCTCTGTTACATTTGTTGAGGTCAATAGATTAATTGGCACAAACAGTATGCTGCCAAGGTACAAAGGTTTAGTATCAGATGCTCAAAGGTACTCGGCATATTGTTTGGTGGTGAGGGGCATTTTTTAAAGAACACAAAGGGAAAGCACAGGGGAAAAAAACCTTAGTTAATTCTACTATAAGTCCAAGGCATTAAAATATCATTTGAATTGATAACATGTCATTAAACTTACTCTTCTGGAGATCTTCATCTTCTTTGTGCATCCATGGAAGATCTCCTCAAGAGAAAGAGTCAAATCTCTCTCAATAGATGCATCTTGCTTCTTCCTCCCACGCCCTCTCAGACCACCAAAGCCCATACTTGGATCTCCGTCGCTTTCATCGAAGAACTCTGACAAGACAAATCATGGATTGATTCACAGTAAGTTGCAAGAATGACCTACAATTGTGTTATATTTGCAAGTCCTGTTTTACTTACTGCATGCTTTTATTATTATCTTATTCTGAAATGCTAAATGCATACATATGACAAGATAAGGTAAACACAATGCAGAGTGAAAAGCTTCAACATAATTACTTTAAAACTAAATCAAGACTTGGGGGAGGGGGTTACTTCAGCAGAAATTCTGTCATAATTGAAAATTTAAATGATCTTGTGGACTAATAATGATTTGTAAATTATAGCATATCATTTTTGGGTGTGTACACATCCTTCAATACCTCTGCAAATAATTTGGTTTGAAAATGTAACATTTTTCAAATTGCATGGAAATGTTTTATATTTTGTTATTTTTTACCCCTTGAACACTGTAAAGCACACTTACATGCGCCTATCCTGTCGACCATTTGGGGAGTCAAAATGTAGACAAATGAATTGACCTCCAAAATGGTGGAAATCATAGATGTGCATTATGCGAAAGTGCATTCCGCATTGTGCAAGGGGCAAAAATGCCACAGTTTTACTTACCACTGAATGGATTGTCCCCACCAAAGAATTCTCTGAATACTTTATTGGCATCACCGTGAAATGTATATCCATGGGTCCAAGCACCACTCTCCATCTTGCCCTCAGGTACACCATTCTTCAATCCTTCCTCACCAAACTGGTCATATACTGCCTTTTTCCTTGCTGTAGAGTCAAGTGAATTAAGAGATATTATTGTTTTTGTATTGAGAACTTTTGAGAGTAATCAGGCTGTGTCCGAAACGGCGACTTCGGCTAGAGCTACGGCTAGATTGCGGCTAGTCTGCCTATTCTTCAACACTGGCAGACGCGCTGATCTAGCTGTAGCTGTAGCCGAAGTCGCCGTTTCGGACACGGCCTCACTCTCCTTGTTGAATAAAACATAGTGCTTAGAGAAATTTTTTAAACCCTTGTTAAAAGTATAACATTAAAACACAATTCCAAATTGAAGTTTAGCTAGGAAGAAAGATGAATCTTGGCTTATATTTCAAATTTTCATTAACCTTCCAAGTGTCTGATATTTTAACATAATCCACTGTGGTTTTGAAAGATAATTGAATTAAGCTATCCTGCAATATGATATCATATGGTGTATGCAATATGCATCTATGCATGTACATGAACACAGTTAATTCTGTACACAGTTGTGCCACATACACAACCTACACATGTGTGTTATTGATTGATTTTAAAAGGTTTGCAAACTCACTGCAAAATGTAACAAGTGTGGAGGGTTAATTTACTCTAGGTACTTTCCACTACTTTCAGTAGTATTGATTCCTGTGCTAAGAATTGCAACTTACGATCACACAGCACATCATATGCCTCAGACACTTGCTTGAACTTCTCTGGGGCACCTGATTCTTGGTTCTTGTCGGGGTGATATTTCAAAGAGAGTTTCCGATACCTGGAAAGGAAAAAAAATCAGACAAATATAAATATAATGAGACATCTGCAATGTATGCACACATTTCCGTGTACAACTACAAAGCATCTTTATAACTAACTAGTCCCTTGCTATTCCTTTCATCGATGAGAACAATGGAAAAGGAACGATGAGTATATAAAAACTCTCTCACTCATTTGACCTCGCTTTTAAATACCTTCTTTTGAAGGCTTACCCTTAACTTGGGTCACACTAAAAGCTGACAACTGACAATGCCTGACGACAACTACCAACAACAAGTTTTAAATGCACCAAAAAACCATCTTAGAAAATAAATAAACCATAACATATATGTGGAAGAGTCAAATTTATCCAAATCATCTCCAAGCTGTTGAAAAATTGGATTATTAACTGGGGAAAAACCAATTGTTTTCCAAGAAATAGTAACAACTAAGAACTGTCCACCATCTTGCTTCAGACAGCTTTAAGTGTGTCCCTTTTTTTACCATTTCGCACAAACTAAATTCTTTTTCCCTCAGTTAATAAACGATTTGTTCAACAGATTGGAGTTGATTTGGATATATTTGACTCTTTTACATGGCTTATTTATGTTCTAACATTGTTTTTCAGTGCATTTAAAACTTCTTGTTGTTGTCAGTTATCGGCTTTTATTAGTGCGACCACTTCACTTGGGTTTTCCCAAAATTATTAATATTCTGCCGTATAACAATATTATAAGAAATGCTTCTGAACAATGAAATTGAAATGTATGATTTTGAGTTAAATTTCCCGCAAGCGTATGCTAGCTTTGGAAACAGAAATAGGACAAACTTTGGGCATACCATAGATATGCGCACGTTTGACGCATTGACACTGCCCACCAGGATAAATATTAATTAATCAACTAAAGAAATTCATGTATTGTTAGAACTGAAGCATACATGTTTTTACTACATTAATATATTTTAATAATTTACTTCGCAAACTGATTTTTTGTTTGTTTTTGTTTTATTGTATTATTATAAATTACAACTGGATCTTGGATGACATTGAGATTGGAAATGGAGGTGTCCGAAATGGAAGTGAGGGGTTCAAGTTATAATATTAAAGATTAAATAAAGTGAGGAGAAATACGTCATTATGTTAAAATTTAAAAAGTAAAGTAAATACACATCAGATGTTTACTTACGCCTTCTTGATATCTGCATCTATTGCCGACCTCGTTAGGCCAAGAATACCGTAGTAATCCTGTCCCATTTTGATTGGAAGTTATTGAAAAACGTCTAGTTATTGCCAATTATTGTGAAGTCTAAAAATGAGTGTGTGAAGTAAAACGCGACGACCTCCTCAAGTCGTCGATGTTTATGTTGTTGCCATGGATGATTGAACACAAGAGGGCGCTGCCAAAAATTTTCACGTGCCTGCGCAGTCGCAGACGAAAATAAAAAAATACTTTTTTATTATTGTCTGCGCGTCGTCAGCTCCAGCGGGCAGCAGACGATAAACGACAAACTGTGCTTGGCAACAACTTTTTGAGCAATAACATGGCTGGCTCCTTTTTGTGAAATCTCCCGCAGCGAAACGTCAACTTAATTTTCCGTAAAAAGTTGTTTTTTAGAGCTTAGTTTGTTAGTTTTTTTGTTCAGTATGGCAGGAGACATATCAGGCGTGAGAATTATTCCTCCAGTGATTGAGTTTATGGATGCAGAAGCCAACGTCGTCCACGCTCAAACTGTCACGGTGCAAAATATCAGCAAGTGCAGCAAGCAAATAAAGTTCCACGGACCAAATACAAATGTAAGTAAATTTTGACCATGTTTATTGTAAACGTAACCATAAATGGCACTGAGTCCATTGAATCCAACTTTGAACTTTACACAATTTGCTCTTCATTTTATACGTTATTTTCATCTTGTTAATTGTAAAAATGGGGCCCCCCACAAAGATAAACTTAAAATTGAACTTTTTTTAGTTTATGTGGCAGTTTTATTTTGTTGGGTGCCTTCCCAAGAAGGAGAGTCACATAATTTCTGTTTGCTGTTTATTATTTTTTCATGCAGCAAATTTCCTTATGATATAAATAAACATATGACTGTTGCAGAAATATTTTTTTGCCGGGGCAAATAATATATTGAATTAAGTTAGGGAATAAACATGACAAAAAGCTTGCAAAGCCCTTGCAACCAAGCAAGCCTCTAGCCTAATGCTGAGTAGACTGACTGGAAACATCAAACACATAGTTTTAACTTTGTCAATTTTTGTTTTTTTATACCCTAAATTATTTCAATTTACCCAGTCAGTTTCCTTTGCTTTATTATTCGATACACATAAGTTTAACATCCATTTACTCTCAGCCTGCTCAGCAAAAATCTTTTCCAAGATTTAAAATGGAAATTCAAAAATATCCCAAAAGACACAAATTTAATTTGAATGTATACATTTCTTCATTGGAATAGTGTGGAATTAATGTTTGAGAATTGTAATTTGCTCTTTCGTAAACGACCACCAACGATGTGAGTAGTTGAACAATTTACAAAACACAAGATTATAAGTACATGTACTATGTTTTTCTTAACATAACTTACTCTTGCTTTTGCTAAAGTTGTCTACATCATAACTTAATAATTATTTCTAAAACCCCAATAGGGTTTTACTCCAACTTCTTGTTTGTGGTGTTGAAAAGAAACCACAGAGTACTACACAAAAGAAGCTGGTTGCAAATTACAACAAAGGCTGTTGAATACAATGGCAATTAAGCCTTTGTCCTAACTTGGGTATAGATAAATAGGACCCCAACAAGGGAGAATAGCATTTAAATGCCTTTGTTGGTGTCTAAAGCAGTCTTGGTCGAAAGGAATTAACTAGTTTAGTTGTAGTTAGCTTCAAAAACAGGGCACGAAATATCCACTGGGCCAGTAGTTTTAGCATCTTTAGAACAATTCCCGCAGTCTGTACCTAGCAGTAGCAGTCTACTGTATGCCAAACACATACTTGTGAAGATTTACTAAAGTATTCTGTAGTTTTTAAATGCAAACCTCCTTCAATTTCAGTTAATTATATTTAAAAAATAAAGTAATATTTTAGGTCTTGTTAACATGTGACTGGACCAGAGAAGGTTTTTAGTTTACTCGTTACAGTGAAAGTTCTGAGCTATAAGACCTGTGGTGAAGTGGAGAAATTTAAGCCCTAGAAAACATTCCAGGTGTTTTTTATGAGAAAAGAATGACAGTAGTTAGGTTGCAGTATGACATAAATCGGCTATCTTTACGGGCAATTTGGAACTCACTGTTATGCGTTTCGCATGAGAATGGCATGCAGCACTCGCACATTTCACAAATCTCTTTGCACAATTGGTTAGTAAACAGCATGGCTGCGTTAATAATTTGCGTGCTTGACATGCCTGCAAGCCAAAATGCAAGTCGCCCGTAAAAATGGCATTTATTGGGAACTATCTGTACATATAAATTTGTTTGTTCCTGTAATATAAACTCTAAAATTGCCAATTGTGCATTCGAAGATTATTATACTTTTTTCACAAATTGTTTATGGAAATGTTTTGTTTTGTTTTTTGAGGGTTCTTTCGGGGTAGGGGGTTTAATAAAGAAAATGTCTCAAGCGGGATTTGATACAAGGAACTGAGCTATCTAGCCCTATGTTGGCAGTCTCATTTGGTGAAACCTGATAAGTTTTCTTTCATTTTCTTTAACTTTTGGCTGAACAAAGACAAATTTACTACAATGCGATTTGAATGTGCAACATTCAGGTTTACTTACTGAGCTATCTAGTTCTAATTTTGACAATATCTTTGTTCATGGGGTGCCAGTTAGAACTCAAACAACTGCAGGCCTGGAATTTCCCCAGTTTTAGGCCACTTTCACCTTTTGAAGGGCCAATGGAAAGGGCAGCAATGCCAAATTGAAAGAGACAAGATGGCTTGGAGGCTAGGTTGTTTTTACTTTCAAAACAATTTTTTCAAAATGTGTCTGTCTAAAAAAACAACCACTTACCCTACCAAAAAGAGTTAAGCTTCTTGTGATTAACAGCTGGTCTAAATAAACACCCATCACCCTTAAAACTAATCAAATTGTTTTTTAATTTGCCCTCATAGTTTGATTCTATTTGAGTTTGTAACCAAACCTACAAGAAAATGGAGACTATGAGAAACCAAAACTTTTCCCTCCCTCCATAGAGAAACATACACTGTAAATAAATTCTGCCTATTTTTTTAATACAGAAATTCAAGTTGATTGTGAAGAACCCAGAAAGACCAGTAGCACCAGGCCTGGAGGTGACAGCTACCATAGAATTCTTCACTGAAGAACCTCAGGATTGCCAGGATGGCCTCATACTTCTTGTAGATGAAGATGTAGTTGAGATACCCCTTTGTGTGTAAGTGACCATTGCCAAACTGTCTGAGCTCCCTTAGTGCTAGTGTTATCTAACTCAATCCATGTTCAATGCTATTGGTTATAAACAGCTGTGTGATAAGCAGTGTGAACTGACATTCAGCTGGCAAGATACTTCTGTTGGATTACATTTTAAATAATTTAGATGCTTTGGTAACATTGTGGTTAATCCTTACCACAGTGTTAAATGTACCCAACTTCAGGAAAATGTCCTGGCTTTATCGTGCTGTCATAAGAGTTGAGTACATTTTTGTGGAATATGGTCGGGAGTTTTATCATAATTACATATAATTTAGTTCAGTCCATTATGTGACTTCATTTCCTGCTAAAAATTTGACATTAATAGACTAGCAGGACTAAAAAAGAAGAAGTTGGGAATAAAAGAAAATGTTAAAACACAACAGACTGTGTATTCAGTGATTACTGTAAAATCAATACCTAGTTTGGAAAGCAAATAATTTTAAGTTCCCCAGAAGAAACATTTGCAATGTTTTTATTTCTGTATTCAACAGCTACAGCCCACAACCCCTTCTTGACTTGGAAGGGCCAGCCAATTTTGGCACAGTAGTTCGAAACAGCAAAGTTCTTTCTACTCAAGTTTCTTTGTATAACCATGGCTCCTTGCCAGGGAACTTCAATATTAACTACACTGGTCTTCAACCAATCACCATCTTCCCTACAACTGGTACCCTGAAGCCCAAGACTGCACAGGTCATTAAGGTAGGTTTGTAAAACATAAGATTTTATTATATTGCGGCCATTTTTATGACAAATAACTGCATGGGTAATCAGAAAAAAATATATCATACCTCTTATAAGTACGAACATAAGAAACCTGACAATTGTTTCCACTGATAAAATATCACATGGTACATGTACCAGGCCTGAAATTACACGAGGCCATGGCATCTGCTGCCCCTTGTCTTGGCCTCAATGATGAAATTCCAGGCCTGGTATACTTTACATCAATCGAGTACTCTCATATTCCACTTGATGTCCATGTGCTTTGATAATATGAGCTTCGTATGTTTAAAAGATATTGATATATATTTTTGTAACAAAATGCAGATAAATGCATAGTGTCTGTGCATATTAATGTAAAACCATGTATTTTCTCTTTTTAATAGGTTGAGTTTGTTACTAAAAATGCTGGAGTTCTGAATGAAGAAGTGCCGTAAGTACAGATGTTTATTTGGGTTTCTTTGCAGAAAATTTTCGCAACTAATGACAATCTATTTATCTAGGTTACTTCTGTGTGTAAGTTTGCAATTTTTTGTCCACATTTGCTTAGTGTTTGCTCCCCATACTCGCCATATGATCTTGTTAGCAGCACTGGCTTTTTAAGAATACTCGTACCTCTTCCCTGTCTCTCCCCATAGGGTTCAACTAGAAGCCCAGCAGCCAGCCACTCTTCAGATCCAAGCCAACGTTGTTGAGCGTTGCCTTGAGCTATACGCTCCTGATTCTGAGGATCAGATTGACTGCATTGAATTTGGCTGTACATACTATGGCACAGACAAGACCCAGATGGCTATGCTTTATAACAATGGCCCTGATCCAGTCAGCTTTGTCACGGTATTAGAGGAAGATGCTGAAGGCATGGAGGCTGTAAGTATTATTAAAACATTAAGTAATTATCCAATTGGCTTGTAGATGGTTTTTTGTACTTGACGTGGTGTGTCATGGCCTACTGGTTAAGAGCACCAAACTCAAGCTCTAGTGTTTCTGATCAGCAGAGTGTGGGTTCAGGTCCCGGTCGTGGCACTTGTGTCCTTGAGCGAGATAAATTACCGTAATTGCTTTGTTCTTCGTATGGAACATTAAGCCGTAGGTCCCATGTACTAGGATTGGTAGTGCATGTAAAAGAACCTAGAATACTTATTGTGAAAGAGTAGGGATTAACCCGGTGTTTATGGTTCACGTAGTAAGCACCCATGTTTACAGGTTTACTGGGGCTTGCGAGCTACAGTGGTAAGGTTGACTTATGAGGCATCTTGGGTGTCATTATCAGAAATATATACAATGTTTTTGCCCTGATGGAAACTTTTAAGTATTCTTGAAGCTTGTGCAGTTGCATGTCTGATTTTGCCTTTTTTAAAAAGAGGAAGCCACCCATATATATAAAATGTAATGTTTTCTATCCAGGGAACTGATTTCACCAAGTCTACAGTTGCAACGCTTGCTACCAAAGACATGGATAGAGTGCGCACCAGCACAAATGAACTGACCTCAATGGTCACAGCAATCCCCTCCCAGGGAAAACTTGCACCCTATCAGCGTGCCCCAGTTTTCTTCCGTTTTAGCCCCCGCTACAACTCGGCTAGACAGGGTTGGAAAGGGACAGCCACTCCTCCTCCCAGACAGGACTTTGCTTTGTTCATGCAGATTGTAGTGATTGGGAGCAGCAAAGGGTTTGGCACAGACAAAGAAGGTGGAAAGCAGAATGGCAATGAAGGTATAGTCTCATTGTTGTGACAAGATTTATTCCTCATCGTTTTATTTTTATGGTGTTCCTTCATTTAAAAGTGAAATTCTACCTCAGGTTTTAATTAAGGCATAGCATTGTGTTTTTATGACAACTTTAATAGTTTAAATTGTTAAAATTTTTCCCTTAGGTACTAAAGTAGAAGTTGCCCTTACTGGCACAGCCCTCCCTGTTCTTCTCAGCCTCTCTCCAACCAAGCACTTTGATTTTGGTGATTGCCCAGTTGGGGAGCATGTTGACACCCTATGCACCCTTCGTAATGATGCCACCCACCTTCCAGTTTCTTTCATCTGCCAACAAGTGGCTCAGTTCTGTATTTACCCATCATTCGGGAAGCTGAAACCTGGCGAGTCTCAAGACCTTATCTTCTCCTTCAAGCCAAATCAATATGGCTCCTTCAAGAAGATCCAAGTGATGGATGTGTTAGGATCGGTAGCCGATGAAGGGGATGAGGCTAATCCAATGGCAATGCACCTGGAAGCAATCTATGCCTTACACATATCACTGCATGGACTAAGTAATGCGGAGTCAAAGAAGAGAGAACCTAAATTCAATCCAGGTAAGTTGTTTGTTGTTTGACTGCTGCATACGCCATTCATAAGAAAAGAGAGATGACATCTCTTGTCTTGTCATGTTTCATGTTTAATCATTGCCCCATAGAGGCTATGCACAACTTTAATCTATCAGTTTGAAACACTCCACAAGGTAAATCATAATATCTAAAGTGTAGTTAATTGTTTTGCTGAAGTTATTTAAATGCAAGTCAAATGATTCAGTTTGGGCATTCATATAGTAAGTTTCAGATGGTAATTTAAGCCTGAAGTGAAAAGGGAACTATGCATGGAGAAAAGGTATTGATAACTGACATTTTTATTTTTACCCTCATGTTTATAATTGCTGTCTCATAGTTGTTTGTTTTGTTTGCTTACATTCTAATGATGTCTCCCACCTCAGGTATTACTCCTCGTGTTGTTGGTGAGGTTGGTCAGTTTGTTGATGTCACTGTTGACAATGCTAAGCCTTATGAGCCCAGAGCAGCTATGGTTGGAGCACCTAAGACTAAGGGACTTCATTCAACTAAGTCAGCTGGCCATGTTCCTGACAGTAGAGCTCTAGTGGCATACCCTAATGACCGAGCTCGTAGTATCAGGCCTAGCTACCGACGAGATCAATACAAGTAAGTAATATGTGAGAATTCTTTTCTTGCATTTCTTTATCTGTTATAAGTGCATACCGGAAAAGACTGAAAGATTTTTGTTTAAGATTAATAATATTAGGTTTCATGGTCACTTTTGAAACTTCTCAATATTTTCAAACATGGAATAAACAAAACTGCCACAATTATTTTGGAATATTTCTTGCTGTTGTAGCAATTACACAATCACTAAAGCCTGGCTCTTACTTCATGCGAATTGCGTAAGCGAAGCGAATTGCTTTGTGTCACAATTGGAAAAAAAGCGTGTACTTGATTGTTCGCGTCACAATATTCGCATTCACTTTGAAAGTATGACCAGGGCTTGAGACTTATGATTCATGATTTATTGCGAATGACTGTCTTTGTCTACCACAGAACGATCTTCACCAAGACAGAACGCCACACTTATGTTGATCCAGACTATGCATATGATGATAATGAACTTGCTGCTATAAAGAAACACAAGAACACGTATCACAACTACCTGAAAGAGAGTCGACAACATCGGATTGGAAAGACAAAAGCCAAGTAAGACTTTATTTATTGAATGTATGTTAAATTTATAAGTTCTGTACAAAAAAGTCACAAAACTTACAAAGTGTTGAAATGTTTTTCATGAAGTACTCAATTTGTAGGCTTTAAATTACACAGGTGACAAAGATGGCCTTTTTGTCAAGGCCATGACCTTTGTGCTCCTAAAAAAAGTTCCTGTGGATGCCGTGTTATTCTAATCTAATGGAAGTTATTTTTAACCCAAGAAAAGGAGCAACCTAAGAAAGGAGTCTTGTCCCTAGAGATAAGAATTTCAAGCCTGTATTTATTATTATCTGTATTTGCACAATTGTTTTGATAAGCCTTCAGAATACAAAAAATTTCACAAAACGATACATCAAATGTGATAAGTTCAATTTGTTGTTAACATTTTCAGATGGCAGAGAATCCAAGAAATAGCTCGTTGCAGGTGGACAATAATTTTGAAATTCTGCATTTTAGCCTATTGCTAACATTTCTCATCATGATTTATTCTATTCATCATCATCCACAAAAATATGCCAAGAAAATTTATAAATTTGATACCACATTGTGTACATCTGCTTCAAGATTAAAGATATTTGATACTGTTTTACATGCACATTATTAGCAGAAGAAAAACTTAAATGCATCTTCACTTTTATCGCAGATCTTCAGTTATCATGTGTGTCGTTACAAATTCTTGACAAATTTATGCCAAAGTCGTCCATCATTTACTCAAAGCCAATTCATTTTCCACAACAGCCTGTTATGTCTGGCCTAAAAACCATTTGTCTATCACTTTTAGTAGACATGCATAGAAATCACCTTATTTTCCCCTTTAGCACTGAACACACATTATTTGTAATAAAAATTTTATTTCTATTTGCCACTTTGGAAGTTTTCTGAGACAAAGCTATTAAAGTTGCCAATCTATATCTTATTACTTGCTCATAATATTTCTCTTCTTCATCTAGCACTGTTTTTTTTCCGAGGAAGTTTTCTTCCTCATCCACTTATTTTCATGCTTCAAACTTATTCCAAAGCTGGTCATCATTTATTCTAAGCCAACTGCCTCGTCCATTACAGCCACTCATGGTCTGTTCTGAGAGCCATTTGTCCATTTCGTTGGAGGTGCATTTAGAAATCACCATGGTAGAGGGTTGGAAAATACAGAGCATTCCAGAACCCAAACTTTTAAGTTTTCTGGGTTTTTTTATCTCCAGGGAGTTTGCAGAACTGGATAATGACAAAAATATTGGTCTCAAGCCAGCGTCAGGATTGAGGCCTCCTAAACTCAAAGTAGATGAAGTCAAACCACCGACAAAGTGTAAGTGTGACTTATGACGTTTCACTTAATACTGTTTTGACTGTAATATCACAATATACTAGTATGCATATATTGACTGCTTCGAGTGCTATGGTTAAAACAACGACTCTCAAGGTGATCCTGGAGCGTTCTATTTTCCTGAGGTTCAGAAAAATAGAGGAAAGCAAAACAAGGTTATTCCGCAGTCCTCTTTGAATACTGAATCACACTGCAAATTGCAAAAACTTAACTGTGCTGTAATGCGCTGTCATGTAATCTGAAATAGTTACAAACTATTTGTTATCCTTATACATGTAACATTTGACAAGCATTTCCGATACACAGATGCACAACTGATTGGGTTCAAGGTAGGTAAAATAGATGTTTTAGTACCATCAAGCTGCCGTTGCTGTGGGTAAAGTACATTGGTTGTTATGGGTACAGTACACAGGTTGCAATGGGTATAGTGAGTGGGCTCTTGTGGCTTTCTAGTAAAAATAAGACTTGTTATATTATTGTGACCTACTAGTTTCTCTGTATAATCTTTAGCAAAATTTGATTTTTTTTTTTTCTCCATTGGTTGTGATTAGAAAAGGGTTTTGGACGAATATGGTCTTAGACAAAATTTCATGAGTTCCATAAATATCTGCTGTGAAATAATTGTGTTTAGTATTTAATGTTTTATGTTTTAACTCAACAGCACCGAGTCCAAGAGACAAAAATCGTCGAATGTTGAGCTCCAAGCACTTAGCAGAGAAGGAGCTGAACTCTACATCTCGTCCAATTAGTCGTGGACTTAATGCAATCCCGATGACATCTCAGGAGAAGGCTGACTGTAAAAAGATCCTGACTCCTCAGCAGCTACATCAGGTGGTCATTGGTAAGGCTCACTCCTTTTTCTTTATCCGTTTATTTATGCATTCTGCATGTAGGAAACTGTACTTCTATGATTTTATTTAAGGCATCCTGGGAGACTGTTTTATGTAAAATTAGAGACCTATGGATTTTGTTTAACTTCTTATTTGCAGCACTGTCTTTTGTTCTTGATGATTAGCTTATTGACCCAATTCACCTAATGTCATCATCACAACAATCTTGATTGCGCCATTTTGGGAGTCAATGTCCCTGTGTGTTACACAGTGCAGTGTGCATTTTTGGTGAAGCAGTGTTTATATGCTTACTACATTTTGTATGTGCAATTCGACTCCCAAACATGAGGAGCGTGGCAGACAGTAGCCACCTGTGATGTTGGTGCAAGGGGTCTATAATTGAGGTGTTACTCCTTTAACAAACAGTGTTAACTCTATTACACTTTAAAATTGTGTTTTATTTACATTAGGTCCTCCAACCTTGGACTTTGGTCAAGTGTGTCTTAAATCGACAAGTGCTCAGAAACTCAACATCATCAATAATCTTGATCAGTTTATCCATGTGGAAGTTGATGTAAGTGCATCCAAATAATGAATAACAATGTGAAGTTTTCTCAAATGCCAGTGACATCTCTTGTTGTAAGGCAAACTTAAACCATTCCTTAAAAGCAAATTTTGCTGTATGTTTAATGGTTAAGGCTTGAAAGTAAGTGTAATGTTAAATGTTCAATTTGTTGTTTAGATTGATTGTCGGGAGTTGAGACAAACCAGTCCCTTGTCTCAGGTTGTTCCACCTAACTGCAAGGCAGCTCTTCCTCTCATCTTTGAATCCAACACTAAAGGACGTTTTCAGAGGTGAGTTAAAACTATAGAACGCTCCCACCTTGTTTTTTATTAGTTTATTCCAAGTGATAGTGGTGGCTGATATGACACCATGGGACTTCAGTTTGAATTCAGTTTTAACCTTTATTGTTGTTGCAATGTAATTCTAAAGCTATCAACTGTTTCCATTTTCAGGAATGTGACATATACAGTCAATAAAATCAACAAGGAGCATGTGATAGTATATGCTGATGTAGTGACAGTAGCATTGGAGCTGTCATCAGAGAGATTGGAGTTGCACCCAGCCCCTGGATTGCCAGCTGAAGCAGGTAGGTAGACTTTTATACACTGTGTTGACAACTCGTTTGTCCTCAACATATTGTATGCTTGAACATAAAATCTAGCTGGACTTGAAAGTTGTGAAATGTTCTTTTTAAGGAAACTGTTTTTTTGTGTGTAAACAATCCAAATTGTGTATGATTTTTAAAAATTCTTACCAGACCAGATACAATTTGTATGTCGACATAAGTATTTTTTTACTCACTAGAATTTGAATACTTTCTTCAATCCCTAAAATCACTTAAGTATTATATTTAAAAGTGAAAGGGCATCTGCAGACTCGACCCAAGAGCAATTTTAACTTTTGAAATATTGAAACCTTGTAAAATTCTGATTATTATCATCTTCATTGTCAATGCACAGGTCTACGAGATGTCATCAGTCTGCGCAATGAGCGTAATTACCCAGCAGAGTTTACCTGGCAACCTATCCTTGGTGAGAGGGGTACAGCCTTCTCCATCAGACCCGCTTCAGGTACAGTAGACCCTTTGAAGGATCTGGAGTGTGAAGTTGTATTCCATCCATCGTACCATGCTCCTGAGGATGGGGAGTTTGGTCTTCAAGTGCATGGTGGGGACACACTGAAACTTAAATGCTTCGCTGATGTAAGTCATGATATAATTCATCTTTTAGAAGCAATGGATTTCTAGTAACAGGCCATTTTTTCCAGCATAGCTTTGTAATTGACATTTCTTACAGTGGACATCCCACACCCTGGTTCAGAAAGGCACTCCAGAGTTGTACCAAACCAAATTATTGACTTAAGTACATGAAAAGTTTGATATCTGAATTGGTAAGGAGCGACTTATGATGCGCTGGAAGTCAAAGGATCAACTGTTGCGTTTGTTTGAAATGTCTCTGGAGCGTCTAGGTTTCAGATGTCGATCTTGTCATGAGCTGTACCTAATATAATTTTTATGTTAAGTTCGCCTGTCTGAAACCAACATTTATTTGGGTTGACCTAGAGTCACTCCTAATGAACTGGGTGTTACAGTATTAGGGAGGATTGCAAACTTAAATATTGCAGTAACTCGGGGCTGAACGTCCTGTAACTGCTAGGTTTTCCGAGGTAAAAGGTTGTCTGTGTATAATGGGCTCATTATCTACAGGTCTTTGAACAAGATGCATCGACAGAGTTTTATGACGACTTAAGTTAATCCATAATTGATACAGTTTAACAATATAAACAGGTCTAATTTGTTGTCAATGGTTTCTGAAAAGACCTTAAAATGTCTCAAACATAGAGATTGCAGAGAAACAAAAGAATTCAGTTTTTCTTTCTTTTCCCCTACTGACGAAGTATTAGTACACTCCCTACAAAAAAAATTATCAAGTATGAGCTGAGAACCACAATTAGTGGCCACAAAAAATAGTTTATTCAGGTTTCCCAACCATCTGTAATTTTTTTGGGGCGAACCTACACTCTTTTTACCCTTGAAAAATTGACAGCAATGATGTCAGAGTTTATATACAAAATGAATACTTGATGATTGTTGATGACTTGCAGGCTTGTGTTAAGACAGCACCAGGTTGCTACGATTTTTCATTATGAAAATGTTTACCCATTTTGCTTGGAAATATCATTTATAGTTTTTACAATTTTGCACATTGTTTCTACTCCACAGCTTGGTCCAACCCAGGTGATGTTCATGGAAAGACGAGTGTTATTTGGTCAGGTCCCTCTTCATTTAACAACCTCCAGATCTGCTGTACTTCACAATGCAAGCCAGAACCATGCCTACTTCCAGGTAAAAGACTCTTTGTAGTGCAAAGTACAATCCTTTCACATTATTGTTGTTTTCAGTAAGAGATATTTCACTTATTTCACAGCAAGCTACAGCAGGTCATTAGTATTTCAGAAATGTTAACAAACAATTTTCCAATACTTAATTTCTGCTATCATTGTATTTTGTTTGTTGCATTTATCATAGGTGGTTGATCCCAATCCAGTCCCAGGCCTCAATGTTTCTCCAGTGCAGGGTGTTGTCCCAGTTGGTGGCACCACAGAACTAGGGATATTCCTGACCCCTAGTGCTGTCATGAAGTTTGATACAAGACTAGAGGTAGCTATTAGAGGCTGGAAAACTATTGAACTGAGAATGGGAGGCACAGTGGAACCACCAATGGTAGACATTGATGTGGTAAGTAGAGCTTTACCATTAAACCACTGTTATGAATTTTCAAGAGGCTTGTTCTATTGTTCATCTCAAGACTGTCAACTGTCCCTGAAATAAGTGAACTTATGACAGTAAAACCTGATTTTAAAAAATGAGGTTTGTTACTATTGAATATCCAGTAGTTTGCAGTGTACCAGTTTGACGTTTTACTGCTGATGCTCGAATTATATGAAATTGTGGGCCTAATTTTTTTCAAAACTCAGTTTCAAATACTTGAACCTTCTAATGAATTGTACTTCATTTACTAGCAGATGTTGTAAAGTAATTGTCAACATTTGTATGAAATTGTCTGTAATTTGTGCCAGTCAGCAGTTTGCATTCTTACACACTCTTGATTTCTTCAGCCCACATTCCAACTGGGTGGCGTCTATTGTGCTTCCAACCTGACTGTACCATTTAAGCTGATCAACAAAGCCAGAACAAGATCAAAGGTTGTATTTGACCTGTCACGCTACAGAGATTTCTCACTCAAATTTGATGCTGATGTCATGGAAGGTAAACCAGCAGTTTCTCGTGTTATCTTTTAAAGATATCTTTTATCCCACCTCAAACCGTAGCCTTGCATGTAGACTTGGTTTTCAGTCCCTGCTTGGTTGAGTGTGTTTTCCCCCATCTGAGTTTTCCTCCCACATCTAAAATTGAAAATTTCTACTTGTTTTGATTTGTCCTGTTATTGGTGCTAATTGTGCTGTTGAATGTGTAATAATTTGGTGCAAACTATTTATATAACATTCCTTTGTGTTTAAGTATTATAGCTGACTTGGAATACACATTTTGGTTAGATTTTCTTCAAGTATAAAAAAACAGACCCTTTTTTTAAACAAGAGGATAAAATTGCTTTTACCATCATTATTTTTATTTTTATTTCTAGAATCTGAGGACACAATGAACCCAGGTGTTTTCAAGGTTACTGTAGGAGGGATGCAGACAATTCAGTGTCAGTTACACTTCCAACCTACTGAGGTAGCATCTTATGACTTCACTATGCCTGTCTCTATCAATCAAACTGATGCCCCAAGTCCGGAGTCTACCCCATTCCCTCCTACCCCAGCTCCATCCACTAAGAGCATCAACCACATTATCACACCACGTCCAGTAATCGTCACTGTTGCCACACCACGCCGCCGTATTGTTGCAACTGCTCTCCGTCAACCCCTCCAGTTATCACACTCTAATCTTGACTTCTCCCTACCATCTGGCTACTTGGATTTTGGCATTGTCAGCTCACCGTCTCAGACCCAGGGTTCCTTGTTAGTGAATAACAGTGACAAATACCTTGGTTGGAGTATGGACCTGAGTGCAAGTGGTAAAGCTATGGAGGAGGGTATCTTTAGGTTCTTGATGCCCAATGGAATGCCTTTCATGGCCTTCAAGGAGGGAGAAGCAACCGTCAAAGATACTTTGGCTCCAGGGGAGACATACCCACTGGGAGTTATGTTCTGTCCTGGTGAGAAAAAGTTCATTTTATTATTTGCATCTGCATATCAAATACCCTACTTCAGTTATCTGGTCATGTTGAAAGGCTGTGTGTGCCTTTTCTAAACCAATTGCAAAAGTACACACAAACCTATCCTTAAAACAAGCTGTTGCATAATTAACTCATTCTCATTTTATTCCATTGTAAAATTCTTTACTTACACAGAGGAGCCAGGAGAATTTCATGCTAAAGTTCCCATCATCCTGAACGATGACACATCAAGACCTTACCTTCATCTCCATCTCTTTGGTATCCTCAAGTCACCCCAGCTAACCTTTGACCCTTTGGCTATTGTACTGACCCCTGTTCCCTTGGCAACCAAAGTGTCAGCAGACTTCACCATCCAGGCTGCCGGTTTTAGAAAGTAAGATTTGTAAATGCCTCTTCCTTAGTACTTCATTTTAGCTGTTAGACTGCCTTGTGATCACATCAATGTTAACCATCATAACTCATCATCTGTCGACTGCTGAGTTTGTTGCATTTTGTTAGATCCCCTTGGGGCATTTACAAGTGATGCGCTACATAACAATGGTTTATTATTAGTATTTAAAAAGTCAGGCCTAGAATTATACAAAGGCATTACACCTTGCCTGTAGTCTTGGCCTTGGTGCCCCTTCAAAAGTTTCCAATAGACTTACAGATTTTCCAATGGAAGTGCCCTTTGCAAAATGAAAATGGCCTTGGCCTCTCAAAGTTGAAATTCCAGGCCCGAGTCAAACCAACCACTCTTTGCATGAGACATCTGAAACACTTAGATTTATCAGAGTAAATGTTTGGATTTATACCAAGTGGCGTTGTTACTGGGAGACGCAAAGTGATTAACCTCACAAAGTTAATAATCTTTTAACCTTGGCTTACATTTTGTTTTAAATAGACATGATTGTAAAATCTTTTCCTATTGATCAAATTAGGGTAACAGTCATTGATGTTGAACTGCCAGACGTTGAGCTTGATGACGGTAGTAAGATGTCTGTTCTAAGTGTAATATTCCCTGATGGTCAGAAGATCCAGCCATGTTGTGGAGATGAGGGGGATGAGGAACCATTTATCCTCAAGTGTAAAGTGACTTTCTGCTCTCCTAGACCTGTGTCCTTCACTCAGCCTGTCAAGTTTGTTGACACCCAGGGAAACAGGTTAGCTATATTTTGTGTAAATCCGGACATTTTTAAGATGATGCTGTGACACTTTTGAACTGGTATAAAATGGAAATGCTATTTTAGGAGATGCTGATATCTTTATCTATACCATTCTAATATAAACCATGATATTATTTTTCTTAAGCACTGTTTGATACAAGTTAGTTTTCTTGTGCCATTTTGCATAAGTCTGATCTTGTTCGAAGGTGTATCATATAATGTGCTGTGAAACTTTATGTTATTTGGAAAATTCGTAGAGACTGAATTGAGAATTGTTAAAAGGTAACTAACTTCCCCCCAATTTGTCTATTTAGTTTCTCTATCCCAGTGACAGCCACAGCAGATAACTGTCTCCTTACTGCCTACCCCTTCGTTGCTCAACATCGCACTGACTTCCAGATTGTGACTGAGCAAGGCCAAACCTTGCGAGGTCGTAATTCATCAGTGACATCCAAAGATAGTAATGGGAATGTTGGAGAAGCAGTTATGATTCCAGTGGAATCTCCAAGTAGACCGTCCACCCAGAGAAGTACAAGTACTAGCTCACGCTTTGGAGCTACAACCTCAACATATGAGGAGTCTACTGAGAGTATCACAGGTAAGTTCAAGATGAGTTTATGTGTTAAACAGAATTCTATTCTGTAAAGTTTGTTTGTAAGAGCTTTATGCAGGAGCCAGCTTTACACTTAGTTGGTGTAGGATAGCCTGTGCCCTCGCATCTCATTGCATTACACTGATCTCCATAATGGAGCAGCAACTGTTGGTCACTGTTACTCAATCGCCATATCATCAATATCCACCAGCAACCTTACTTCAATTTCTGCTGTCAAGATTTAATACTTTCCCAAGGCTTTTAAACTCCTTTTAGGGTCATTGTTGAACTTTCCATTACAATTAACAAACTATTCTAAACTTTTAGAAACTAATTTTTAGAAAAACAAACATTTTTTTTCTCTTGTGTAGAATCCACCTATCGAAGCACTCCCCGTGATGGAGCTGTCAACCATGCAATAGCAGATCGCTCCATTATTGACCCTGATAGTCGAATGGGTCTAGCCTCTCGCTCCCTTGGCTCAGCAGCCTTCCCCAATGAGGATACAGAGGAAGGGGTATTTCACCAAGAGGTCTTAATAGGGGTTCAGAGATGGATCACACTGCATGGGTGGTCTGGTGGCCCTTACCCTGTGTCTGTGCCTGAGGGGCTAAGAAGGTAAGACAGAAAGAGATAAAAGTCATGTGATGTGGTTAAAAATTATTAATATTGCATATTTATGTAAGTGACTTTGCTGCTAATACGTCATAACACAGCACAAAAAACGGGTTGAAAGTAAAATGTGTGTATTTGTCTTATCCATTTCAGTGGAGTTGCCAAGAACTCTGCTCCTGAGAAGGCTTCCCACGGGAGCCCAGCCACCAATAACTCCAAGCGCACTCAAACTAAAACCATTTATGATCTAATGGCACACATGAGTGGGCGTCTGGTACCTGGAATCCCCATCAATCAAGCTCTGCCAGCTGATCCCACAGAGAGAGTTCTCCAACTTCACTGGCAGCACTCTACACTGCTGACATTTCTAAGGTATGAATGAAAGAATTTTTGTCTATTGCTTTATAGTTCGGACTTGTGGTCCTGAACGCTAAAATTCCAATGAGCGTTGCACACTCTACAGTTATATTATGTACTGACAGGCATCATCTAATGTGAGCAAAGGAAGTTCATGGAAGGGCAGGGAAAGATCTCAGATGAAATGAATTGTTCGATGGTTAAAAACAAGTGTTGTGAAAAAATGGCTCAGTTAACAGACTGAAAAATTTGCTAATATTTTAAGTGGTGTTATAGTTGGAAGAAAAGAAATTTTATTTCTTTAAACATTGTTAAATAATTTGGGGTTGAACAAAGATATTGAAAAAACTGGATGACCGCCAACATAGGGCAAGGCAGCTCAGTTGGTAGAGTGCTGGTATGTGAAACCGGAGGTCGTTGGTTCGAAAGCCGCTCATGTCAATTTTTCTTTGTTCAAGCCCAAATTATTTAACATTTACCCAGTCAATTTCCCTTGTGGTTTATAACTTGATTTTTAAAATAGTGTAATGTATCTTTGTTATCTTTGCAACATTTAATTGAGTTTGTTCGAAATGTTTGTTAAAATGAAAATATCTCAATCTTAAACTTCAAGAAAAAACTGCTAATTTCTGGTCAACTTTCTTTGTAGGAGCCAAGGTGCCTCTGTGGCCAACATCAAGCCAGAGTACCTGTTTGAACCTCAGGATTACCAACGCTGGGTTAAACTCCAAGAGCAGATCCGTGAGAGGAAGAAAGCCCAGCAGCAGGGTAAGAGTATCGTAGCAATCCGCATCCAGGAGGCTCCTCTAGATGAGATCCTCTTTGAGTCTGTTTCTAAGAGAGCTTGGACCGATTTACTGCTCCAGACACTGAAGGTGAGCTCAAGATGGGATTTCAAAGATTTGTGTCAGTAATGCACTTCTTGAGTTTGTAACATGCATAGTAAAGCTTATCTGATTGTGTCTTTTTATTCACACCAAAGGCTTGAAATATCTGAAAACCATAGTCAATGCTGTTAGCTAAATTGACAGTACACTCATTTTGTCGGCCTTTCTGACCACACTTAATTGTGATATTTATTTTGTAAGTTTGAGTTTTTTAACCTTGGGCATCAGTGTAAAAAGGTAGTTGTTACACCCATTAAACTTTTCATGCATAAAATTAATTGATCTTTGTTGAATGGAGATCATATGTTGTTCAATCACTGCCAAAGTTTCCTGACCTAACCAATGATATCTATGGGCTTTCTTTTTACGGTAGATTTCTGGGATGAGTGTGTGGGGTTATTTTTGGATGGATAAAGACATAGGATGAGGGAGGTCTTTTAGCAGGATGGATTTGTTTGATGAGGTTTCACTTGGAGTTGAGTGTTGTATCAATATGGCAATAAGACTGTACAAATATTTCTTCCAGGCGTTGGTGTTGGCCCGCATCACACCTCGTCAGTTCAAGACATTGTCATCCTCTGGTAATTCAACCAGCCTACCCAGCGTCAATCCAGATCCTCTATGTAGTAACATCTACAGCGTAGGGGAACGTATCCTGGTAGCTTGGCTCAACCATCACTATGAGCAACAAAGACACAAGATATGGAAGGACTGTGACAAAGGTATGTCCATATTATGTTTCTTACTCTCATATTTGCTTGATGTTCTTTTGTTTGGTGTGTAGTTTGGTTCATTCTGTCTGTTCATCAATGCTGTGTAAGTCTGACTTTGACAAACTCCTTTCTTCTACACATTTTAGGTTTTGAATCTGTAAGTTGTACTGACTGTAGAAGTAGAAATGGGTTTAGAGTACCTGATGATTAATTTCATAGGAATACCCACATTTGCTACAAAAAGACTAAATAAAATTAATTGTGATTTTGTTTGAGTTGGTTTTATTTTAACAACTTTATTTAAAATGCACATCTGTTAGGGGGAAAAGGAAATTAATTACCCTAGAAGTATGGACACTGAAGTTATTTGAAATATCTTGCAGGGCATTTTAATTTATTAAAATGTAGAATACAATGTCCATGTTTTTTTCTTTGGTAACTTTTAGTTTTGTATTTCTCTTCACCCATACCCTTTCTCATTTCTAGTTTTCTTTTCTTCTCATTAACTTTTGTCTTTGACAGAATCTTCATATTTTTTTGAAGCTCCAAGAGGTAACTTACCATTTTCCTTAAGCAGAGAAATGCTTGCTCACAATGCTTTTAGCTGCTTCAAATCCTTGTGTATTTGCATAGCAATGTTACTGCACAAATATAAAGGACCGTCCAAAAGTATCTGAAGTTTTTAAGTGGCACCCATTGCTTACCCTGTCTTGGTATATTGTATATGGCTTTGATTTTATGTCAAAGTTCTGGATGTATGCTTTACTATGTACTGCTGCAGAGATCAAAACATTTCAGGATCAAGATACATAGTTAGTGATGCTTAATGCAAATCACTGCCTTAATTCCTATGTGCTGCTATTAGCAAGAGAGTAGTTTTTTCAATCAGCAGTCAATTCTACTACACTTCAGTCACTTCAATTGACCTCATTTCTTCTTTTACAATGTATTACTAAGACTATATCGTGTTTGTGTTGGTTTTTCTGGGGCATCTGGGTTCTTTTTAAGAACACACTTACTTGGCTGTGATACTATTTCAACATTGTGCTGGCTGTATTGCAACTGGTTTACAGCAATATCTAAACATGCTTTTTCTTTACCTGGAATATGCCTCGATTATTTATGGGATTATAAAGTGGAGCCATTGACATGGTTCTGTAAGAGCACATGCTAAAGGTGATGGGTGGCCCAAAATATCTTCCTGTGTAAAAGGGACACAAATTTATATTCAATATAATTACCTTCCAAGCTGCAGTTGATTTGTAGAAGTTGAAGATTCAGAAAATGTATCAATGCTGGCATGAGCGTGCACATAATGCCCACTCCTTTGATAAAATCATGTCATACCTACACTCATAAGTCATGTATTAACATTGCTTATTCCTTAAATGTTTCCATCAAGCATTCATTAAAATACACCTGCTTATTGCTAACACTGCAAAAATGTGTATAAGATCATACAATGTAATACACATTGCTATAACTTTGCTGTTTAATGTGTGCATTTAATGGAATGTTGGGTTGAAGGGTATGTATGGAACCACACTTAGATGAACATCAGATGAAAAAGAAAGTGTTCTGGGCTTTGTATTGACCAAATTCACCCGACGTCTTTCACAATAAAACTTGCTTGGGCCATTTCGGGAGTCAGATACCTGTCAGATTTCAAGGGGATCGATAGAAAAAAACGTTTGTTCAATGTGTATTGTGAGATTGCTTTAGGCTATCATAATGGTGCATATTCTAACTTAGTATTAGTGTACATTGGATGAAGGTATTCTTTGAGCAAATAATAATCTTTTTCAGGCTACTGATCGAACTTTACTTCTTCTGCTTGTGGGAAAGAAATGAAGTTTTAGCACAGCCTGGAATGAACTGATGTTTTTCTAATGAATGAATTTGTGGTTCTTTCATTTACTATCAGGTGGTATTC
The DNA here is from genome assembly GCA_010994315.2 of Pisaster ochraceus. Lineage (NCBI taxonomy): Eukaryota > Metazoa > Echinodermata > Asteroidea > Forcipulatida > Asteriidae > Pisaster > Pisaster ochraceus. Next base: position 1,903,899 of record CM021535.1, read on the forward strand.
CTCCATCTCGATGGGTGGTCAACTTTGATTATGATCTTTTGGATGGGTTGGTGCTGGCAGCTGTCCTGGCCGCTCATGTGCCATTCCTGGTAAGTAGTAAAAGTAGTGAGAGAAAAGATGTGGAAGACGAGAACTTTAGTGAATTTCTGGAATAACTTCAAGGAGATGTCAAAGTTGAATTATACAAATCTCTGCTTTGTAACTGTTACCTGTCGTTTTTCCTATAAAGTTTTTAAATGATAATCCATTCAATTGATGAACTCTCTTTTCTCTTTTTATGTACACCATATAATAATCACATGGAAGAAATTATGGTTCTGAAAAAAAAAAAAACATTTGCTTTTTTCTGAAAGTTGTGACAAATAGTATCTAGCCACTGTCAGGAGAAAGTGTTAATCCATGGAGTTCGACAAGAATTCACGAACATCTACGAACATTGAAAACCCTAAAAATCTACATGACTCTCCTCTACTTGTAGATTAAGACTCATCTGCAGAGTATGTACACCCAGCCAGCCACAGCTGAACAGTGTCTTCATAATGCCCTCAAGGTTGTCAACGCTTTTAGATACATCGGACTGGACTATGATATCCAGGCTATAGACATCACTGATCCTAATCCTATCTCCCTACTGCTACTATGTGTGCATCTGTATCAGCGATTGCCTCAGTATACACCAAGGACCACTGTTGAGTTTATTGGATCTTTGCATGCGTGTGTTGCTCGACAGGTGAGTCTATTGACCTTTTGCTCAATGCGCAGCGCACTTACTTGTGCCTATCCTGTCCATCATTTTGGGAGTTCAGATGTACACAAAATAATTAACTCCCAAAATGGTGGAAATGGTAGATGCGCATTGTTTGTTCTACCCACTGTTCGCCAAATCCATTTAAATCCATTGAATAGATTTATATAATGCATGCAGGAGTTTTAACCCTTGAACACATTTTAAAATATTTGCTCCGTAAATTTATTTCTTTCGTCAAAAGATAAAAGTTAAAAAGTAATTTCCATTTGTTTTTAATGAAGGTTCGTTTGACCAATCCGAGTAGCAAACCCCTGACCTATCATGCAATGATCGCTGGCCGAGATGCTCGTGACTTCACTCTCCCCAGAGGCAACACAGTTGTCATTGCACCAAAAGGGAAACATGATCTGGCTGTGGAGTTCACTAGTAGGTTCCTACGCCCTGCTGAGGGGGTGCTGGTACTTGTTGGAAGGAGGGCTGGTTCTGCATGTGGAACTACCTTGGTATTCAACCTGAGGACTTCAATTGACAATATCACACCATCTGTAAGTCAGATTACTGTTAGAAATTTGTTTACCATTAAGCATTACAAACTTGTCTTCAATCTGTGTCAAATCCTGTATAGATTTTGTGAAATTTCAAAAAGTTTATAACTGAATTTACAGTAGCAATATTCATTGTTAATAAACACCTGGGACAGTTCATCCATTCTGATTGGTCAAGAGGAGATCACATGGCCATGTTTAAACATGCGATATAAACACGGGGAGGAGTGTTCAAACATGTCCTGAGGATATTGAGTCAAAAGAGGGCGCTGTCGGATGGTTGCACGGAGTGCACAAGTTTCACAGTCCAATTTAAGTTGGTAGGTCGCAATATTCTGAATAGCACAATTGTGTTGTACTACTTTATTACAGACAACCGTCAAGTGTGAATCACCTTGTTATGAACTGCACAAGGTGGAACTGGAAGTTACCAATCCATTTGATGAGGGAGGGGAGTTCCGTATCGTCTTGGTTGAACCCAAGACATCCTTCCCTGGCACTGATGCTAAAACCCAGAAGACTGGATTGTTGAACTCTAAACAAGGACCTCCTAAGAAAGTACGATCCAAGACAGATCATGGACAGAAGAAGGAGAGGACCCCTACACCACCGAAGCAGGATGACATTAGCCCACGGACAGAAATGCTGGAACGTGAGTTGATTTACTTGATTTTGTAGTATTCAATTCAAACTCACATTCACATGAACATGTGGGGCTCATCATTTAATCTCATGCAATTATGGATTGAAAAACATTCTTAAAAATGGAAGAGGGGATGGCAGAGTATTTACTGAGCTTGTTTTCTAAGTTGTATCTACAGTGGTTTCCACAATAATTTGAAAAGTTAAAACTGGAAAAATTGCATCTTTTACTCAGGATGTCATGATTTATATGAGTTACAAGGCAAAGATTTAAGTAGATCAATAAACATCCAGTGTCGTTTTGTATTTGCAGTTGGCTATAATCTTTGTTGTCAGTTTTACATTTTGTTTTCCTGAGTTTAAACACACTGACAATAATGAATATTAACATGTGTTAATTATACAAAACATGCTGATTTACTTCCATTTTATTAACAGCGATTTGATTGGAAATATTATTTTCTCACAGAAAGGGTTTATTACTTATTGCAATGAAAAGTACTATGCTATCAAGAGTCTTATAAATGAAGAATGTTGTATTTTGATTCCAACCAGAGGATAACGGTAACCAGTTGAGTGCCTTCTACTGTGCCCGACAATCCCTCCAGTTAGACAGTCACAGCTCAGCAGTCATTGCTATTGATTTCCTTCCCTTCCATACTGGCAAGAGACAGTGCTCTATCCTGTTTGTCAGTGAGTCTATTGGAGAGTTTCTGTACTCTATTGAGGCTGTAGCTGGACTGCCAATGCCATCATCATTACCTTACATGCCTACTAAACACAGCGTCAGGATCAGCAGTGCTGCAGCTGCAGGTAGTTATCAACTAAATGTTTTTATTTGATTTTTGTATTACTATTGCCTGGAAAAAACCCAATGCGCTTACTGTTGCCAAATCTAACATTTATTCTACATTGTCTATTCTTCAACTGCCATTTCATGGGCTTAACATCCCTTGCCTTGAATCCTCTCTCACCATGATTAACATGTTTGGGTTTTCTATAATCTATAAATACAAAAAAACTTTCAACAAGTTGTAAGAAGAAAACACAGGTTTTTAGATACTACAAGTAGACCACTTGCATCGTATTCTATGGTTGACATGTACAAGTTGTTTCATAGACTCCCTGCATATGACGTCACACTCTCAAAAAGTGCCCTCACTAAGGCCAAAAGGAGGAAGAACATTGGACGATAGCGGTTCTTTGTGCATAAAATGTGCACATGTGATCTCAGTGTACCTGTAGCGTTCCGCATTATGCAAGGGGCCTATAACTAGACTAGTCATCTTTTCAAAAAACAAAATTTATCACTAACTTTTGTCTTTCTCAAAGGCAATGGTCGTGGTGTGTATGGTGGTGATGACCGCATCATCTACTGGCGTTGTGACAGTAACACTGTTCTTCATGAAGAGCTAGTTATACCCATCACCAATGCTGCTAGAGAGAAGGCTTTGGTCATCGCTGCTCAACAGAGGATGTCACAGACTGAGATAAGACGTAGACATGTGACAGGGACACTCGCTAGTGGCTCAGTCACAGCAGCTATTGCTGCTTTGGGATTGACTGATGAGTCGGTTCTTTCAGGTATGGCTCTCAGGTTGTACTTAACTTTTTCAGTGACAAGCCAGCAGGACCAGTCATCTTCCAGGACCATCCATTCTAGTCTCCCAGTTTGTGTACAAGTCCATAATTTTTAGTAAACAGGGATGCTTTTTAAAACTTAACTAGCCAGCCGGACTTTACTTTGTGAGAATTTAGACTGGTCTTCTGGTATTTTAACTGTGTATTGTAATCACCATTATTGACCTAAATGTTTTCCTAACTGACAAAACATTAATATCAATAACGGTAATATTTAAATTTGTGTTCAAAAATTTTGCAAAGGAATTGACCTTTTTAAAAGGTTCCATCTTCCCTTCTTCAATTTGAAGATAAAGTTGTTTTTTGTTATTTTATGACTTGATGTGATCAAACAATGTGGAAGGTAATATCGTTGTTAACAAATTATACATTTGGACATTAATCATATCTTTATCAATGAGCATAGGAAAGTCGCTATATGGAGTAATTTTTAAGCAAATACTTTATATTTCAACCTTACAACTTTTTATTGATCTCATTCAACAGGTAAAACAAGTGCCAATCCAAACAGCAAAACTGACAAGCCAGAAGGGACCAATTTCAGTGTCGAGGTCAACTCCAAGTATTTTGAGACAACCCCAACAATGTTTGTACCTTCACCTTTGACCTTGAAACCAAAGTCAGCAGCTGAAATTGTCATGAATGGTCACATTGTGGACACCTCACCTGCAGGTCTTGTTGGTAACAGGGGTGAGTGTTACAAAGCTACAAAGTTCGAGACATTTAAATAAGACCAGTACCCTCACTTGGTGTATCCCAACATTTGCATAAAATAACAAACCTTGGGAAATATGGGCTCAATTGGTCATTGAAGCTGCAAGAAAATAACGAAAGAAAGAAACATCCTTGTTGCATAGATTTGTGTGCTGTCAGATGCCTGGTAAAGGCTTCATGCTGGAAGCCTTTCTCAGATACAAATTTTTGGGTGAAAATTACCTCTTTCTCAGAAACTACATTACTTCAAAGGGGGTTGTCTCTAACAATGTTTTATAATATCAACAGCTCTCCAGTGCACTTTACCAAGTAAGCTTTTGTGGTCATTAAGTTGTGGAGTAATTACCAAAAGTACACCCTGCCTTTAAGATTTTTGTTTAACATTGTAAGTACAGTTTCTGTGATACTTCAGGGTACTTCACCTCTGTTTGCTGTATTTCATAAACATATAGGGATTTTAAGCAGCTATATATTTACTTCAAGTTGTACAATTCTTTGGAAACTAGGAGTCATTCTTGATGATGGGACAGTCAGCCTTCCTGTCAGGTTCAGCCCTAAGAGTGCAGGTCACTACCCCTGCCGTGTTGTTCTACGCTCAGCTAATGATATCCGTGTGTACCTGATAGAATGTACAGTTAATCCAGAAGGAACTGCAGCACAGATTGAGTTCATGGCACCTGTACATCAGTCAGTATCACAAGAAATACCAATAGTAAGTACCTTCAAGAAAAAAATAACAGGAATAAATATTACCGATATATAGTCGGTCAGTCAATGATCGCATTACTGAAAATTTGATATGCCATCATAAAAATAAAACACACCTTATATTAATCACTACATGTACAATTTTTATGAACTGAAAGACATCAAGTAGTTCTATTTTGCGTAGTCCAAAAAAAACTGTGATGTGATGTTGTATGGCAAGAAGTAAATGTGCACTGACTTACCATTAAATAAATATGCAGATCTGTTGGTGCAGTGTGGCTGATATTTCCAGAGCGAACCTAATTTCCTTTTGGTGCTAGGTGCATTGCTTGAGGAGACCTTGATCTCCACAAGCAGCATCTATATCATCAGGAGGTCCAGTTACACTTGGCCATGAGGCCACACACTTAAACAACCTAAGAAGTATGGTTTGACAATTTGCTATTTGTCCCTTTGCATTGACTAGGTGAACCAGACTAGTGTGGATTGGCCACTGACAGCATCCATCGAGGGTCAAGGCTTCTATGGACCTCCGTTCATCCTTGCTAAGGCAATGCAGACCACACAGTTTCCCCTCATGTTCAGACCAGCCTTCGAGTCTCTTGTTTCGGTAAGTTAATAAACATATGTAATCGAGAATAGAAACAAATCCTGTAGTTTAGCTGTTAAATTATGTGCTTTAAAGTTACACTGTAATGATTTATTTGTCGATAATGTTGCATTCTACCGAAAATATTCTCATGATTTTCTGTTAAAATAATTTTTTTAAAGTTGGCTCATTGCAACTCTTTTGCTTTGCTTCAAAGTCTGCACATATTCATTTTCTCAGCAAAACATTGATAAAAACTGCTTTAAAATACTTGATTTGCATTATATTTTAACAAGCCTGCTCGACAGGGTGGTCAAACCCACTTCAAGCATGATTACATGGTAAGGCTGACATGCACGCCCCACACTCACCTTACATTGCTTCAACTCACAGCTGACACTTTGGCTTTTACATGCATACTGATGGGGCTCATAGTGAGACTAAAAGTTTGATATCCTGCCATGCACTACACAACCTCAGCTTATTCACACATCAGCCATTGATATAAGCCTGCTACACATCCAAGGAATTGAAGTTTTTATTTATATACCCATCTGGCCTCACCTGTCCTTCCCAATCATGTATTTCATGTGATTCAAACTTTGCCATTGCAACCACATTTGAAACTATTCGTCACCTATTTCTTCCTACAAAGGAAGGTCAGTGAGCCCATCATCCTCAATTGGCCATTACTTTTCAGCATTCATTTCAATATTCCAAACATGTGAATCTTATTATCATTTAAAGAAAAGCAAAGTTTTAGTAATTTTCACAGAGGTGTCATGGTTCATTTCTTATCATCTTGCATTTTAAGTATGCATTATGTATAAATGTTAAAGTCATACCAAGTGAAAATCAAAAAGGCCTTACCCAAGATGTGTTTAATGCTAAATGATGCTGATAGTATTTCATAATTGAATTGAAAACACTAAAGCGAACAGGTTATCACACATAACCAGGGGGTTGCATTTAGGAGACAGTATTGCCTAAAGAACCAAACTAGTAGATCATGAAATGAAAATAATTCTTAGCTATTGTAATATTTTGTACATGCTTTTGTCACCAGGGAAAATTGGTTTTGACAAATGGTGAGGATGGAACAGAACATCATTTCAGACTGAAGGGAGAGGGGCAAAAACCTCTTGCACTAGACAATGTGGTTCTGGAATGTGAGGCTCGCAAATCGTAAGTACTGTCAAGTCAGTTCACAGGAAAACTCTTTTATTTGTGTTACAATTTTTAATAGGCAAATGCCTTTTTCAAACATTTTTACAGGGTGTGATTTCTCTTTTTACTACCTTGGAAACTAATTTTCTGTTCTTGTAGAATGAAGCGTGTAATCCGCGTTCCCAATGTAACGGCTCAGAAGCTGACCTACCGCGCTGTCTCGGACCTCTCCATAGTAAGCGGGACAGTGCCAAGTGTCACTGTTCTACCAGGTAAAGAGGCTGATTACATCATGAAAGTATCACCATGGAAGCGCGGGACATTCAGGGGCATCTTGTCATTCATAGCTGGTGGTACTGATAATCTCAAGTGAGTCATCTTCTTTCCTCATAATGCATGCTTTTTAATGTTGTGTGGATGGTATGTTTAAGCCTTCTAGCATCATGAAAACCGAGTAAATCCTCTCTTTTTAATCATTGTCAATTAGGGATGAACCAGCCAATGATGACAGTGGAAACACTTCCCGTCCGGAGTCGGGTACACGTCCAACTAGTGGCAAGTCTACATCGAGCACAACATCCGTCCAAGTCCATCAAACTAAGCCAGGTTACCGTGTGTGGTACTCGATTGAGGTACGCTGCAGCCCCCCACCCCCTGAGAGAGACATTGATGTCATCTGTGCTGCTCAGTCAGCTGTTGTGATGGAGGTAGAGATCTTCAATCCAACGATGAATGATCTGACGTTTACTGCGGTGATTGAAGGAGAGGGGTTGAGAGGAGATGAAGATGTGATGTTAACTCCTGGTCAGAAGAAAATGTATCAATTAGTCTATGCACCGGCAATTGTTGGAAAATCACAAGGAAGGTAAGATGCTACTCATAGAAGTCAAAGTATCTAATACCAAAAAAAATTTCAATTGTCTATTTGCAATTGTTACATATAAGTATCTATTTATACATATCTGCTCATAACTATTTTAGAGTAGAGTTTAAGACGCTTTTGACCATTTTGATTTGTAATAGCAAGACTTGTAGTTAACTTCTAACAGAAACTATGCACAGAAAAGTAACTTGAAAATGTGCATTCTAAAGAATCAAAGAATCAGCTACATTCCAAGTGTGGATTACACGTTCTTTAGGAAAAATTCTTCAAGCTTAAATATAGATAAACATATCTATTCCAAAGATTTCAGTTCAATTCCTTGTCAAAGTTTATATTGTCCATTGATATGAACCAATATCTTCAAAGCAAATATGTTTGATCTGTTTCCAGTTTGATATTCCAAAATGAGACTGTTGGTGAGTTCTGGTACACCCTGAACCTGACAGCAGAGCCCCCTTCCCCTGCAGTCCTTCCTCACATGGACTGTGAGTTGGGTAAATGGAGTCGTCAGTTTATCACCTTGAGTAATCCTACAGAGGAGACACTGGAGCTGACCCCTAGCTGCTCCAACACTAATAATTTTACGCTCGAGGTTGAAGGGGAAACAAAGGTGAGTCCTAGTTCATCGGTAAATCTTCCTTAACCAACATGGGTTAAGCACTGAAGGGAAAAAAATGTGATGATTTAATTTGAGTTTGAACAAAAGAAGTCATATAACCATGTGTTGCCTTGTAGCTAACGGTTATATGGCCTACACGGTAGCTAATGGTGGCTTCTGACTAGCATCCCTGAACAAAGATATTGAGTAATAGGGAGACTGCCAACATAGGGCTGGATAGCTCAGTTTGTATCTTCTTTGTTCGAACCCAAATTATTTCAAATCTACTCAGTCAGTTTCACTTGTGGTTTATTACTTGAAATGTGATATTTGAGAAAAATTTTATCCACCTTTATATATAGTACCTTGAATAAAACTTGATGCTATCTCCAGACTTATTTCTGATGACCTCAAACTTTAATTTCTTTTGTTATTAAAGATCATCCTTGCACCACACTCCACCCAAGAGGTACCTCTCCAGTTCATGCCATCTTCCCTAGGCCAGAGCAACCACCTAGCCAAGATCTCCTTCTCATGTGAGCAGCTTGGTGATTGGGTCTTCATGGCATCAGGCACCGGCCTGACCCCTACTCCCCTGGACCCTGTTAGTGTGAGTGCAACGCTTGGATCTAATACATCACTGATCATACCATTTAGGAACCCATTGAATGAGGCAGTGCTGGTTGATGTCATACTCTCTGGTAAGTATATCTTTGACTACACCACATCTTTTCAAATCTTAACCTATTCTCTCTCCTGTTTGGAATGCTTTCCCAGAGAATATTGGTTGTTCGAGAGGGAACATCCATTGTTTCTATAAGATATAAGGTCTGGCCTGCTGGCAAGTCATTACAACACATGCATGCAGACCTGCTCATTTCATTGTTCAAAGGCCTTTCTTAAGACAGAAACTTACAATTCTTAGAAGACCTGGAGTCTTTAAAGAACGTATGTAAAAGACAATTTCAATTATTAAACTTTTCGTGCATAAATCCTCAAAGAAAAACGAGCTCAGTGCATTTACTATGGGCTTCTGGTAATCATTGGAGCCAGGTTGTGTAAAGTGGATGTGGCTCACAGTGGAATTATGTGACACTTATAAATAGGATTCCACTACAAATGGCATTTTATTTTGCAAAGCAACGTTCATGTGAATCTTGCTTTTTAAGTCATTCATGACAGTAAATTTCATTTACTACTTACACAGATAACACAGATCTCCTAGATAGAGCACACAATAGACTAGAGCGTTACAATATCCAGAGTGAGTCGGCATTCTGTCTACTTCTCAAACACACCATGGGAATCCTTGTGGCTCCTAAATCCACCCTGGACATCCCTCTCACCTTTGCTCCTGACAATATGAACCTCCACGAGGCCCTGTGTGTGGTATCAGTAAAGAGAGAAGATGGAACCAGCTGGGAGTATGAGCCATCCAAGGATCCTGATCATCCATACGCAAGAAGGTGAGTGGCTACTAATTCTTGTTTCTTATAGTGTCCTCAAATGAAGACAATTTATGTTAATAGAATCTTGTCTCATTTTTCTGCCTCTTTATATCTCAATATTTTGGATTGCTCTCAACCATCCTAACCAATCAAAATTAAATAAAAAGATCAGGTTCTGTTGGACTGAGGACTACACTCTTAAGTGGTTTGACTGGCTAGGTATAACATAATAATGAGAGTGTACATAACAGTAGGGGTGCTTACTTGGTATGAGTTGGAGAGTTTATGTGAGGAGATAACCGTGGTGAATAAGGGTTAATCTGTTTTAGTTTAACTATTTTAAAGCAAGGTGAGGAACAAAAAAATATATCGCATCAGTATGTATAAAAATAAATATCAAACCTTGCCAAATACCTTTAATAATGGTTTGTCCTCAAGAGGTGATTGAGCAGTGTTGTTGTCAGTGCTCAGATCACATTCTTCACCTTGGTGTTTGTTCCATTGCAGGGATTATGACCGTCGTGACCCACAAGGAGGCCTTAGAGATATCCGCTGGCTGTATCCCATCCATGGTATTCCAGAATCACAACCTGTTATTGACAGAGGAGCAGTTGTCAGTTGCCAGGCACGTAGCCGCATTGAAGAACGCTTGGAAGTCTCATTAACTGGGGCTGTACCCAGCTCTGCCAGCAGCTACCAACGTACAGTGAAAACGAGAGCTCTGACACCTAAAGGACTTGAGAGGGCTAATACAACAGATGGTGTGGTGGTTGGAGAAGGTATGTAGAGAAGTTTCCACTAAAGAAATAAGATTTACAAAGTGTAAAGTTTTTGAAAGCAGGTATCTCAAAGGCCTCCTTGTAGGTCACAATGGTCAAAATCCCTGTGATGGAACAAAGATCATGTGCAGTTTTACTCAAGATTGAGGTTTTTTTTGTGTCAGTTGGCTCCATATCCTTCATAGTTAAAGGTTCAGTGCAGAAAAGTCTACTTAAACTTCGACATAACCAATACTGCAGTTGTTTAACTTCAAGTTCTGGTTAAAAATTGACCACTTTAAAATTTAACTCATGATTGAAATGATCTGAAATCTCTTAAAGAGCAGAATATAGAGTATATAACACATTTTTAGTTTTAATCATTCAAAATCCTAGCTCAGCATTGCTTATTTTATGATCTGAGATCACTTGCAGATAAAAGTCTTACCTCTTCCAGGTTGTTTTCCTCAAATGCTATGGTCTGACTGTAATCAAGAACACAAGTATAACCCAGTGAAGGTTTCTGAAAACAAAAATATTTATCAAAACAAAATAATAATAATAAAGTGGTCTGAAATCTCTAGAAGATACATCTTTTTCATAAAAATATTTAGCGAGAAGAGGTCCTTTTCTTAAAAATTGACAAAAGAAAAGAATTGTTTGAAATCCTGTCAAAAAGCCTCTTCCCCTTCTAAGCTTTTTGAAAAATGTTGCCCCAAAATACATGTTCTTAAATAACCCGCACCATATGTCAATCCCTTCCAGTTTTTGTTATATCGAAAATCTCCCCAAAGTGGGGATATTTTGAGGACATTTATTGGGTTTAGATTTGGGGCTTCTTTATGATTTTGCCTGATTTGCTTGTTTTTTTTTAGTTTATAAAGTTTTTGCCTAAGAAAAAAATCTAAAGAAATTTCTGTTTTTCAGAGCATAAGTGCAGTCCTTGGAGAGAATAGTGGCAAAGTTTTCACCTGACATTTTCTCTTTGAAATATTGCTCTAATAAGAAGTTTCAACTTTATTTAATTCTTTCAGGAAACACCGTGGCCAGTGAGTTTTCCTTTGAATTGATCTATGGCAATGATGAAGCCCAAGCTCACTTGGAGCATGCTGTGTCTCTTACTCTCGTCCGTAAACAAAGAGATAGATTGTCTGGTATTGTTACGCTCCTCTTCAATGTCATCTATGCACCATTCAAAGTCATGAAGTAAGTAGTCTGTTCTAAAATAAAACATGTTTTTTTTTTTTAATTTTTATAGGTTTATTCTCTTGATCTATTGATTGCCACATTCAGTAGTTTTGTTTAAAACACTTGATAATGTCATGCTACTGTTTTATACAGTCTGTTTGTAAACAAATTTTGTGTACTCCACCCCCAAAACGGTAAAAAAATTCAAAAAAATTCTAAGTTTCCTGTTGAGTGTTAGCCAAACAACTAAAAAAATGTCAAATTGCACTGGGTTTTGTTGGTGTGTTTGTTTGTTTGTTAGTTTTTTGTTGTTTTTGTATATAAAAATTCATTAATGACGGCCCCTTAAAGTATTACAACACTTCTGGCTGAAATCAATAATGTTGTTGACAGATGGGTTGGAATTTGTTTTATTGAGTCTAAACGCTCTTTTCAGATAGTTTAGACTATTTGAATGGGGTTGTGTTCACAAAAAGAAAAATATCAAGTTATAGCAACATAGGGCTGGATAGCTCAGTTGGTAGAGCACCGGTACGTAAATCCAGAGGTTGTTGGTTCAAGTCCCGCTCCAGTTAATTTTTCTTTGTTCAAACCCAAATTAATAAAGAAAAAGAAAAATGACGCACTGTTAAAAAACATACTGTTGGAAACAGTGAGAGGGAGTAAGCATGGCGTAGACTCTGAGGGTGTCACCAAAGGTTAACAAAGATTCGTACATGACATGTTAACTCTTCAAAAAGCAATGCTAAGAATTGAGTTCCTGTCAGGCTTTTTATTGAACAGTTGCAAAATGTAACTGTGTCTTACCCAAAGTATTATTTCAAAACATGTCACCAAAGTAATTAGTTGGGTAACTCTTATTTGAACAGCCATGATGTGCAACTGTGTGTTACTGCAGCTACTGGAGGAGTTTGGCGTTATCCAGTACGCTTTACGTCTACTGAGCCAACAGTGGATGATGTTATTACTATTGAGTCCATTGGACTGAACAAGGAAGCATCGGTTGGATTTAGACTATCAAGTCAAGCAAGGTAAGGCTCCTTCAAGATATGAGTCTCATCTCACCAAGCTGATTTCTAAAGTGAAATCATCTTTTAACATTGAGTTTCCTTTAAACTAATTCTCTCGTTTTCTGGATCCTTAGACACTTAGCCTAAGAATTTTGAGTGCCATAATAAACACCATCTGGAGAGGATTTCTTTAAATCACAACTCTGAGGACTGTTAGGTGTATCAGAAAGGAACTCAATATCTGCACGCACCTTAATTGTTAACACGTGATGAAGAGTCTATGCAGGGAGATCAATTTCCTTCAAATCAGCATCAGTTCCTTTCCTGCATGCACTAGTCTGGGCATGTTTGACATCGCCCGCCCATGTTTTTTAGCAGACCTGGTATAAATGTTGTCATAACTATTTAACTTGTTCACTGCCTTTTTTTAACCACCCTTGTAAAATACTCGGGAAAGAAAACATCACAATCTTTGTCGTAAAGCAAATGATATTATTGCTAAAAACAGCAGCAGTACAAGAAAAACATTACAGGTCATTCACTCCATCCCTGATGATTTGCAAATCAAGCCAAAAGATCTTGTAGAAGCAAGTTTTACCATATGTACACTATGTACACATAGGAATTGGTGTATGTTTTTCTCACAAAATTTCTGCAATTGTTTTTCTCAATGGGAACTGTTGGAGAATAAGTACCCGCTTATGTTATATTTTATCCCAGCCTGTAAAAAAGTAATTAAATGTGAGCAGCTGTAGCTGTTCTCCCCCGCTTTATTATCTTATAACTGGTCTTAAGTTTTGTTAAGTATAGCATTAAATGGGTCTTAAAAAGTCTTAAATTTAACTTTTTAAAGTGTGCGGATACCCTGTAAAAGGGTTTGGTGTTTAATTGGGTTTTTTCTTTTATATTAGACAATATAAGTTATAAATTAAATACTTACTTTTTGAGGAAACAGCATAACTTTTGCCAAGAAAAGCAGATACTTTTGTGATAAAAATATCAAAATGGTTACACAGCATTTTGGGTTTAACAAAGAAGAATTAGATAGAGATAATATGTTTCTCAATGTCAGTGATTAGATGTAATACACAACCTTTATAAATTGAATGTAAATTGCTTGACTGGTGAAACCTTACCTTGTATTAACCAGACTCTTCTTCACATGCCTTGTGAACAAGTGATCCCTTTGCTTAAAAATGGTACCTTAGTCTGGTCTCAAATCTCATTTTTTTATTTTCTCAATTCCAACTTGCACAATGTTGAACCAATGATCCTGGGTTCAATTCCCACTCTATTTTTTTTTTTAATAAACATTTTCTTTTCTAGGGATCTTAGTTGTACTTTAAACACTACACTGTTGTGAACAGTCCATGGTCCAGTGGAAGGACTTATTGGCTCTTTACCCTTTGGTCCTGGGTTCAATTCCCCACTTTGTTATTTCTATTTAATTATTATTACTTATTTTTTTGCTGTGCCCATTCTAAGGGTTTTAACTAACATCAGATGCAAGTTTCTACGGGGAGTTGGTGGTCCAGTGGAAGGATTCAATGACTCTGGATGCTATGGTCCTGGGTTCAATTCCCACTCTGTAATTTTTCTTTTTTCATTGCCTGTGTCCATTCTAAGGGTTTTAATTAGCGTTAGATGCAAGTTTCTTAAGAAGAGTTGGTGGTCCAGTGGAAGGACTCGTGACTCCGGATGCTATGGTCATGGGTTCAATTCCCACTCTGTAACTTTTCTTTTTTCATTGCCTGTGTCCATTCTAAGGGTTTTAATTAACGTCAGATGCAAGTTTCTTAAGAAGAGTTGGTGGTCCAGTGGAAGGACTCAATGACTCTGGACGCCATGGTCCTGGGTTCAATTCCCACTGCAAAAAACTCTGGCCTTTTTTATTAGAAAGAGTTTAATTTTGAAAGATAAATTTTTAGCAAAAGGAGCTTTTTCTTTTTCTTTTTCTTTTTCTAGTTAACTAAGCTCGGACCTCAGGTTCGGCGGACACCGCCAGGAATTGAACCAGGGTCGGTCGCTTCCTAACGCACACCCTTCCCGGTTGAGCAATCGGGTCCCCCCGTTCAAATGTGCTCGTTTCTAATATATATAGAATAAATTTGTACTTAGAAAATAAAATTTACTTGCTGGCCCTCAACCAGGGTTTGAACCAGACCTAGTGCATGTTTCGTTCCATGCCCTAACCACTTGAGCTAATGGATCACCATGATTTTTTATTTTTATTTTAAATATATATAGAATAAATTTAAATTTAAATAACAAGATTTTTGGTCTGGGCATGATTTGAACCGGTCTCAGACCGTTTCAAATCCATGCCCTAACCATCTGAGCTATTGGATCGACATGATTTTTTTTT
>CM021535.1:1931988-1946024 GCA_010994315.2 Pisaster ochraceus
ACACAAGTTTGTAAACACCTGCAATTGGGCACCTCCTATTGTCCCTCTTTTGATTTAACTTTTTAGCAACAGCTCCCATTGGATTTGTACACACTTTCCAACTGGGGACTTCTCCCCAACCAAGGACTCTTTTAACCTCTTTTGTTGTAGGTTCCCAGTTTGAATGTGTATACCTAACCAAACACACATTTTTGTTGACCCAGTCTTAATCAAGGACTTCTCTTTGTAGTTTGTTCTCCCATTGTTTGGAACATCCCAATTGATTCCCAATATCACTGGATATTACAAAGTCACAACAGTCTGATCCAAATTATATAGCAATATAAACAGATGTGCTTACTTCTACACTACCGATGGGACAACCCTTTTTGACACGCTAATTAAATTAAGGTGTTTTGCCTTCACATGCTTGCGTATGACATCATGACTGACGTCATCACGATCAGAGATAACCCACCATGGGGACAGATGGCAGGAAACAGGCTAACAAGATCCAGCGAACAACCCATTTCCTGTTTGTCTCAATACAGCAAGATCGCTCCACAAACATCACATGAAAATTGTCTTATACCACCCGATTAATCAATCAATTACCCATGTGATTGGCTGACAGTTGTACTGACGTCTTTTTGGGGTATATTTGGGACCTCGATGGACCCCCTAAGGAGCTGATTGGGATCTGTTGGGGGTAATCATTCCCATATTTGGGGTGTCAGTTTGTGATGCAGATTAATAAGACCTGTGCAGGTTGGACTATGTTATTTGTTTCCTGAGCAGACGGTGTTACAGGGATCTATTAACACTGTCCACCTGGGGTTAAGGGTGGGTGGGTTCGGCTCACGTCAACTACTCCTTGGGTAACTGGGGGGGTCTGGCATATATTAGGGGCCTCATGACAGATCATAGTGTGCAGCCAGCGATTGTCAATGACAATGCAGAATCCTGACACTGTACTGTGTGATGTGTGGTTGATAGGGAAGTTAGATATACACCTGTAATGGGTTGCTTTGATGAAGTGATGATGATGGTTCCAAGATCAGGTAGATAGAGAAAGGTGAGGATGATGGCTTACAGATCTTAGTGAAGATAGGGAGGTGTTTAGTCTGGGATGCAAGGGCACCACTGCCTCTTTTAAAAAGGTGTAGTACTATGTATAAGTTTTTATGCTGTGAGCCATCTTTTAGCCCCAAATGTTTTGATCCCACCCTTGGAACAATGTGTTCCACCAGTAGTTCTAGTTTGCTGTCATTATTCTGACTTCATCTTATTTGTGCAAACACACAAAACTGAGAGAGCATTACAAAGAAGACCAAGTAATTTTGACATCAAGTGGATAAAAGAAATGGGTACTCGTACCAGGTGCATGAATGGTACACATGGACATGAGAAACAGAGGTTAGTTAGATATCTCAGAGGCTATACTTACTAAGGTAAGTGTACTTTACTATGCAAAAAAAAGAAGGGAAAAAAAGTAAACTATAAAACAGTCGCTTGATTAGGAGGAATGCTAATCTAGATTGGGTGGTAAGGCTTAAGTGTGTCTCGATTCTTGACCCCCTCAAAAGTAAATGAATTCACTCAACTTAAAAAAACAAACCTGTTTTACTAAAAATTTAATGACAAATTTGTTCCTCTTGATGTCTGCAGATTTTTATCATTGTTTGATTCCTTAGTCATCTTCACAAACATAGACTGCTCCCCATTTTAAAAAACACCTCCACAACCAGAACTGCCCAGGGCCAGACAGTAAAGGATGACGAGCGTGATGGATCAGATCTAAGTTCTAAACTTAGGGGCATGACGATAGAAACTCAGCATGCAACAACCTTGCCAAAACCCTATATTAGAGAAAACAGCTGAAATGAATAAGCATCACTCCACCATGGACTACATCAAACATCAGTCGTAAAAAGAGTTTTCACAAAGATGAAACTATTTTTAAAAGGCAGCTGGCTGACAAAGCTTTAAAATAAATCCACCAAAAAAAACCTGTATTTATGGAAACTATTCCATGTTGTACAGCAATTATTATTAAACAATATGATGAAAGTGTACCTGGATGTACTAGGACTCTCAATGTTTTTAGACTTCTGCTAATCAGCAATTATCCAAGTTGTTGAAGTTCCTGATTCTTCCTTGCAATTTTTTTACCTCAATATATGTTACCTTGTATATGTACCTCTAAATTGAGCAAACTCATCTGACATAAAACAGATCTCCTGGATGATTGACACCCTTCACAAATTTATATCAGTTGTATGTTTCTAAGCAAAAGATATTGCAGTTTGTTATATTGTTCTCTTCCTGTAGTTTCTGCAATTTCCACAAGTGCATGGTTTTGATTAAAAGAAATTACATTGGAGCATGGGGCCATCATTAGAGTGCCAAGAAAGAGTGGCTTTTTGCCAGAATTTGTCCCTAAGTGTATACAAATTATCATGAACTTTGATATCAGGATTCAGGGTATGCAATATTTCTAACCTGGGGGCGTTGTTTACTGTTAAATATTGTGTTTAGGCAAATTTACATTTTCATCAGCATTTCAAATTATTTGCAGTTTATTTACACCAATTTAAGTATTTCTGACTGTAACATGTCTGAACCCTAAAGCATTCTTACCAAGCTTGTCATTTGGCGATGTACAATGTCTTCCACAATCTCAGCTGACTCTAGTAAAGGACGTCGGCAATCTCCAAGAGCATACCTGGATGATAGGCAAGGGATACAAAGAAGAAGATACATAGAAAAGACAGATTGAGTGTAAGTATGGAGTGGAGGGTGGAGGGGTATAGGGGTATAGGGGTATAGGGGTGAACACGAATGTACGGTGCAGATAGAGTGATTAAAAGTGGATATTGAGAAAAATGGAGAAGAGGAAGGTGAGATGGCAAGGATGGGGAAATACGGATTAAGAGTGAGACGGATTGAAAAAATTTAAGACGAAGAGTGACATATTGAACAGGTTGAGAATCACCCCCAAAAGTATGAAGAAGTAGTGAATGAAAAATAGATGAATGGAAGATGGAAGGTGAGATGGAGAGATGGAGAGGAAGAGGAAATTAGAGTTAGGAAAGGAAGAGACCGAACGGTTCCAAGAACAAAAGTGACGAATGGAGCAGATTGAAAATGACAACAAATAAGGAGTGGGAGAAATGCGGAGAGAGAAAAGGAAACACTGTTACAATGAATTCGGGTGAAACTTAACCTAATGACAGAACTAACCCTTAATTGGATGAGGCAAGAGCTTTTCCAAAACTTCTTTCGATTGCGTAAGCAACACATAAATGAGATCTAAAGATATAAGAGTTGCACCTAATCTGGCAACTTCAATTAGAGATTTCTGGCAATGAATCCCTCCAAACAGGAAGGGATCAGGAAAGGAAATGCCACTTAATTCCAAAGTTTCGACCACACAAGGAGTCTCCACCAAAAACTTGTCACCTGCATTTGTTAGATCCATCTGAAGAAAACTGTCAGATGGATAGATACAAACAGAACACAAAGTACACAGGACCTAAGAGTGGAGCTCACTTGAATGTTGGGGGGGGGGTAGGTTATCAATTATGTTCAATGCTACACTTGGGATATTTTACTCACCGAAATTGAGAGGAAATTTCAAAACATTTTAATCAGATCTATGTGTTAGCTGGTACAAAATTTATATTTTGTTAATATTACACTGAATATTTATTTCCAAATGGCAAAAGGACACAGGCAAATAAAAATCAATAAATTCTCATTACCTTAGGAAGCTACGAGATTAATGCCTATAATGCTTTGAGGAACTGTGGTGTAACCATTCATCTAAGGGTTTAATGTGCTCAACATTACAGCAGCAAAGAAATCTTTGGAATGGATCCATCAACTTCTGGATAAGCCCAGTGCTAGTGAATATAATTTAGTTACTTTAACCACTTAGTAGATTACATGAGGTTTTTCACTGGGTATTGCTCCATGTGTCTCATCCAATTTGTCAATCCCTGATTAATAACCTTTGTCAAATGTAAGATTCGCCTTCAGTTAATCTATCATTTTTTACTGTGTAAAATTTACTGTGTAAAACTGTTTTATCTTTGTAAACTTGACTTGTTTAGTCCAGATAAAAAATAAACCAAGTTGAATTGAATAAAGTTTAAGTTGTTAGTCCAAAGCACTTTCTTTGAGAAGCTTGTTGTGGAGAATGATGCGATTGGGGGATGGGAAAATTGTTTGAATTCAGTGCAAACTTTCTAATACCGATCTAAGTACCACCAGCCAAATCATCCTTTTATAAGTTGTCCCCAGTCAGATTTTGCCCATCCAACTTTCAGATCTTTGTAATACTCCATCCACACCATACTTCTTCTTTCTAATACTCCACCCGCATGATATTTCTTATCACAACTTCAACAGGTCTTACATTATAAGTATTGTCTCATGCAAATTAAACACTGCCCTCTGTTGACAATGTCTGATTGTCATTTTCATAAACTTAATGCAAAGAGCAAGAACTTTAAATAGCTAAACCTTAAATATATGATACATGATTGGTAATAGTTTGGGGGGATCAGACTTGCCTCCACAGCAACATACATGACTTTATATTGTAAGAAAGGAGAGTGTTCATAGCTATGAACAATTAGTGAAAGCAGACTTAAGATGGTCTAAAAATCTATTTGTTCATGTTTGTTTAGACTATAGCAAAGCTTACTTCAGCTATTTCAATTAAATGGTAAAAACAGAACAAAATGAGACATTTTTGATCAAAACAGAGTTTACTACTGAACCAAGTCTGTTATGTCTGCCATTTTTGGCATAAAAATGAGACAGAAGGTTCAGATTGTAGAGAAGGCAACTATGTCAGAAAATGAAGCTTTTCAGTCAGAGCTATGAATATACTTCCTCCACGGTGGGTTTGAGTTGGCAAACAGAAACATTAATCATGTGAGATATGAAAGCTGAAAAGACTGTAACCTGCAGCAACCTGCACTGACCAACTTTGTTGGGATGGTAAATGTAAAACAGTGTAAGTTCTTAGATTTATTTCAACTTTCTCTTTGCAGTTTCAAAGATGTTAACAGGTGACCACTTTTTAAGGGGAAGAAACCCACAATAGTAAAGGCATAAGTTGTAATAAACTTTGGCAGGTGAAACTTATTTCAATTTGACAAGCATTTAAATTTTAAATTTTTCAATTTATTGATTGAAATATTGATTGAGTGATGTGTTTATTTATCTATTTTTGTTGCTGGAAACATGACTTATAACAATACCTTACCTTTAACTTTTTAAAAACTGTCACGTTCAAAAAAAGACGTGGGTGTTTATGAGGAACTAGGGTTGTAACCTCTGAATAAAACCTTGCAACAATGAAACCTATCCCTCACCCTGTATGAGTTAAATGCACTTTATTGGCATGGATGTTATTAAAGCTCTCTGGGAATCACATTATCAACTGGCTTCACCTGTACATTTCCCCGAATATGGCCCTGATCTTTGCAATTTATGAATGAGATAGGTTTACTTTTTTTCTGTTACTTATCCAAGGCCTTCATGCTCATGTAACCTTTATAACATCCACTGATTGGGGTACCGGACTGGATATCAATAAAAGAATCTACCTCTCCCAAATAGGCTTTATCAAAAACTGACCATGGAATTAAAATGGTATAGATGACTCAAATCTGGTGAGAATCCAGATTATTAAACAGAGGCTCAAACAAGCCTTACACTCAGAACTGAAAACTACAAAATGTATTTGCCAATTTCAACTTAGAGGAGTGAACACAATCATAAAAAGGTTTTACAATTGTTATCAATCTCATTCCTTCTATTATGGGGCCCTTGCTTTACTTATCTTTTAACTAAGCAATGTACTTAATGACCTTTTACCAAAAGGCGTTACCAACATGGTTTTTAAGCCAAATAGAATAGCTCCCCATGTTACCCACAAAAGATAACAGTAGCCAGCTGTCAGCCAAGCCCCAAAACTCAACTTTAACCACCTGCAGTACAATATTTATCTCCACAAAGGAAAAGACAATTAAAAAACAAACTTGTAAAAAGGGAAATTCATTGGGAACGTTTAAATGATTTGGTGTACAAGTCCAACATTACAAGGAGCCACCATAGCAATCAATCATTTTCTTCCCAGTGTGGCTTTTTAAACTCTCGCCCAAGATAGATAACTTCAGTGGTTAGCTTGACAGTTGTATGACTTCAGAAAAAAGAAAAAAGATCACTCCACCTTCAAGTTAAGTTGATCTTTTTCAGTATTAAAGGGCAGCTACAACAACCAACAATTTCTGGTGTTTTTAACAGGAATATTTGTAAATATTGAATGCACCTTTATATTTTCCTTGTAGTTTAATTAATTATCAAACAGATAACTTGAAGGGAAACTTGTTTGGGGTTGAGTATACATAAATGGTAAACAAACCACACTTTTACAAATTTAACTTTTTTAAAACGTTTTCTGTTTACTATACTTTAAAGCAATATTTAACACTTTTCCGAGGCAAGTCGGGCTAAAAAAGTGTGTGGGTATTAATTTTGAGTTGTTAGGAAATATATCGATTCACAGTTCCGCTCTCATCAATCTTAGTTTGCATCTAAGTTGTGGCAAGCTACACACACAGCCACCTTGGTCAGGGCGGTACACATTATCACGCACACGGCCAATCCAATTACCCCAAACAATTAGTTAGATCTTGGCAAAGTGCAAAGTCTCTGCTCATGCAAAGGGGAAGGAAGTCTGACTGGATTGGGGCCAACCTTGAAGGGTGGGAGGCCCCCCAAAACATCCTGTGGGGGAACAATCGTCCCTAGGACTTCCTCTTGATGGAGAGTCGCCTTAGTAATCAGCGGTAAAACCCCTTCCACAATGAGCCGACGGGGAAGGAATTAGGAGAGAATGGGACTCTGTGCTTAATGTTTAATGGCTAATTTCCCTCTTTAAAGGGATGAAACTACATGTTGTTGGGCATCAGGGTGCTGAATATTGTCAAGTATGAATGATGTAGTGTAATACTTAGAGGGACACACTGGAAATTGCACTGGATTTCCTCACTTTTTATACCATCAATTTTATAGAGTCATTCGTCAATTGCTTGTTGATGGTGTTTAATGACAACAAAAGACCTTAATGTGTTTTATTAAAGATAAAATACAGGTTACAAGTAGTGCCTGTGTAAACAAATTTCTTACAGAAGACCTTTTTGATAAGTAACATTATAATCCCTGTGAGATCAAAATAAGCCACATGATTAAAAACAATTGCATTGTTTGTCAAAACAGGAAATGTATGAGACAAATGTTACAATTAAAATTTCTAAATTATAAATGACTAATCATGCTACTTTTCTTTTTAACAGACAATAATACTATTTTTATTTTTTTACGGTTGATCAAAATATTGTTTTCGAGGTGTTTTGAGGCTTCAGCGAATGCCTCTTGTTTTCCGGCTTCATTCAGTGAGCACCTCTTGTTATATATATTTTTTTTTCCAATTAATTAGAGGGACACACTGGAAACCAGACTGAAATCAGTGTATTTGGTGACATTGAGTTCACACACAATAAAATATAGAAGTTAGTAAATATGCAGGTAGACAAAAATTTCATTGAATCCTTATTTTGCTGGTTTTCCGACAATCAATGAGAATTTACTTCAGTGTGACAACCAAAAGACTATAAGGAATGCACGAGGCAAATTTTGATGAGAGGATCACTTTAATTCTAGCAGATGTGTATCAGACACTAACTTTGGCAGGTTTTTATGCCCATATTTCCTTCTTTTTTTTATGAACCCGAGTTAAATTAATTGTCCTTTCTTAAATGTGTTTTGTTCTTTTAGCCAGGGTAATTGGCATGACAAGAAGAGGAAATAGTTTATTTGGACCCAATGCCTGCAAAAGGAGGCGCAGGGGAGGGTGGTAGTGCACACCCTATGTTTGTCTCGCCCAGGTCCTGGCATGCAATAAGTTAATGAGGATGAACTTGTAAATGGAACCGGGGAAAGTGCATGGAGGCCCTGATATGAACTCGTCTTGATAATTGGGTTATAAAAGGGGGATCAAGTGCCTAGGACACCTGGCGAGCTAATGCAATTGTTTTCATTTTGACATTGAGACAACATAATGTTCAACATAACATTTCATGAAAATCATAGAACAGTTTTGACATTCTTCTTTAAGATCAGTTAATGCAAAGTTTGTCAGACTGCCCCCCAGTGAAAACAAAAAACTGTTCTGAAGATTGACTAATCCTCTTATGGCTGTAAACCACATTTTATACTCCCAACAAATTTAAACATACAAGTCTATAGATGCTACATCTATGTATATTAAAACTATGACCATAATAAGTATGCACAGTTCGTTTCTTCTTTTGCCTGTTGTGCAAAACTTGAGGAAGTTTCAATGCACTAGGGTTTCAATCTTCTCTAATAAAGTTTTACCTCGCGAAGTGTCATCATATTAATTAACAAAAGGTATAATAATGACTTCCTAGCGTCATTACCAACCTATAACTACTCTGAACTAATAAGGAGTCTGTGGTTTATAAATCAAGAGCAGCTCCCTCACCTGACATCCAGTCAGGCAATTCTTTCTTCTTGAGGAGTGTGCATGTGCATGAGGGGGAGAGGTTGGCAAGGTCAGCCTGGGAAATTACTGGTTATTTTCTTAAAAAGCAGGTCCTTAGAGTAATGATTGAAATTATGAACTTGAACCTGACTGATAAAATCAACAGAATTAAACCTAGGCTGTGCAGTGTCTGTTTAACGAGGGATAGTCCCTTGCCTAATACACTGTTATTAGCCAATTTCTTGTCAATCAGACAACTTCCACACCACCTAATTACATTGATTAATACAGCGTTCCAATTGTCTCTCACTGGACAAAATATTTTCAGCAACTTTTTTCCCTTTAGAGCTGAGAAGTGAAGCTGTCCAGATTTTGTTAGCTTAGAAAGTATGGAAGATTGAGTTCTGAACTTAAGCTTTAATAATTGGTCAAATTTGATTGGTGATTGATAGAAAAAACACTGCTTAAATAAATGTATGAGTCAATGACCTTCATACAGAGCATGGTACAGTTGATAGCAGCAACACTTTTCAAAATAAGGTTGAGTAAGTCACAAAACATCTTAAGTACAGTAATGGTTGACAAATGTGACCTACACATTCGTGTGGCAGAAATGTTGAGCAGATGTAGCCATTACTGATAAATTGAAATGCAATGAAAGCAGTGGTAGGTCGTTTCCCCTTGTCTCTCCCCACTTTCCTTTCTACATCTTATTTTTGCTTCTGCTGAAACATAATTGTTTGCTTGTTCGAGTTTTTACACAAAACAAGAGTGTCACTGTCAGTGCATTCTATGGTCAGTGCTTCAACATGGATGCTTCAACTGACCCTACATGGAGAGCAACAATCACCCCTTCAATTAAGCCATGGAGGATTAAACTATTTACATAAGCTACCCTTGCAATAAAAATCCAGCCCTGAACTTGTCTAACTTACTCCTCCCAGCTGGTAACACTACTCAAAGGGCTGTCAGCCAATTGACCATGTATTGACAGACAAGGCATTAGTCTGCACACCTTACACCATTTCCCCCAATGCCCTGTCAATCATTTCTCACAATTTCAAAACTGTTATTCCCCCCCCCCCAAATAATCACTTTTATAGCTCAAGGCTCATCTTGTTTATTTCAAATAAGATTAAAAGCCAGACCAGCCACACTAACAAAAACTTTCAGCATCTGAATAGCTTTCAAAGAAACACACAATTTGACACTGTTAAATCTGGTTTACAATCAGGTATTCTGTCAAAAAAGTCATTGTCTCACTCAGCACAATAGCAACCGTGCAGATCTTTAAGAAAGTCGGTAATGAAATTCCTCCATTTTTGACCCAACAAATACTTTAGGAATTTCATTAAACTGAACACAACATCTTTTTACGACTGTATGAATAAAAGATTTCAAGTACACATGTACGTATAATATTGACAGAATTGAGGTAAATTACAATGCATATAAAAGGTGATTGCCAGCCTTTGTCGTGGCTTTTTGGGAGAGAAGTTCTTTTTAAAAATTCAATAGTGTTGCCAGTCGGACTACACACAACATGTAGCTTTCAACCACAGCTGTCGATAACTCAATTTTTTTACATACCCCATTAACAACACCCTGCATTTCTACCCATTGAACTCGTGCCACTGACACCTGTCAAAGAAAACCACTGGCGCCTGCTGCTAACTAGTCATTCCGTGCCACAGAATCACAATTTCCTTCTGACTTTTGTATAAGTTTTCTTTTATGCCAAATATTCCATGCTAGTTCTGGCAGATGTTTTTAGGGACCCCCTTTCAAATCATTGTACAAGAATCTAATACTGCATTTTGAGACTAATTTTGAGGTTTTAGAGGACAATTTCAATTACAACAAATTCTTCGCCTGAGGAGAACTGTTCTTGATTAATTAAAAGATTATTTAGGGTGAAGTCATACCATAGTTACAGACACCAGTTTAGTGTTGAAGGCTATATTGTGCACACAAGCATGCCAACACCCAACATGAGCCTGGACAATGAGGACCTTGAATTTGTACATTCCTTTTGATAAGATGTTATAAGCTTAGAAAAAAAGGCTGAATGAGTAGTGATGGGTTTGTTGCTGGCAGCAGTACACTGGCAGTGCAAGTATTTGTCACCCTTACTGTACTTTTAAAGATCTAAAATGGTTCACAACGGGTTTATAATAATATAAAGGCCTATCAAACATAAATGTTATAACCCGATGTGAACATGGTACTTGTGCATAAAGCCCTACTTTTTAAAAATTAAAACAACATTTCACAGATTTCTTTCAGATTTAGGGATTTGCTTAATTGTTCTCATAATTCTATACAAATGTTTGATTTTGTTCATGTGTGATGGGTAAAACACATTATAAACAGATTTATGCAAACATTCCAGTGTCAATCATTATTTGTCACCTTCCATAAGTTATGATTGGCCCTTTGGTAAATGATTGACACCGAGGTGTTATCAACTTTCTCCTGATTGGTCACTTCTTCATCCGGTGATCCAGCTCCTATGAAAACACACCTTTCTATTGATAAAAACTCTGCTTCTGTGCAGTGTAATGCATATTAATTACGTAATTCCAGGAGATGTTTTTGTGTTCTGCATGAACCATAGTTCACCCCTGCTGCAAGAAAAGGCTAGACAAGTGAACCCAAATTAAACAATCAGACATAACACTACCCTGGACATCAAAATTCAGCCCCATCCAACAAAACAGGAGCTCCAGTAAACATCTTACAAAGGTTGATCTGCATGTCTGGTTTGGGAGATTGTATTCAAAACAGAGGGGTCTTTTCTGCATGAACATCCATATTTCTAGGAAAAACCACAAGTACAGCTAGCCCATTCCAGAAGTGTGTGTCATTGGCTTTCATGGACAAAACAACTCCTGTATTAGAGTGGCAAGAAAACATCCTGACAGCATTGTATTACCAGTGTGCGTACATCCTACTCAAACTATCACAAACAAGCTAAGACTGGGAAAACAATCAAGCGTGTGTTTAAATGATGGGGACATATAGTTTATGATACATCAACTATAATTAGCCTTGCAATAATAATGCTGAATTGCTGATCAAAGGGTAATTGTCAGTTGGGTATCAGTGAACTTTGTGTTTATTAGTCCTTTAGGTATAGGTATACATGCATCCATGCTATAAGAATTGGTCAGTATAAAAGATGTGTACCATATAAAATGGTTAATGTTCCAGCACACAATTTGTGTACTAATGTCATTGTAAAATTCACATAATTATTTTGTTAATATCTTATCTTGTTTTTGGTGAAATCTCTGCTATTCAGGTAGAGTTAATTCATTGTTAGGATCTGCTACTAAGTGCACATGAACATGTGGATCTTGTATCCAAATGAAACGACCAAAATATTTTGTTTTTTAAGGAACTTTCACTGTTGGGCAAGAATGTAGAGCAACTCCTACAAGTCAAGCATAGGAGAGAGGAAATACAACAACAGAGGGCGCTGTCACAAAGTCTACTTCTCTTCCTTTTCTTATCCTGATGGTAACGTGGCAGTAAACACTAACTTTTCAATTCAAGAGCATCATGGTTTGCTATGAATATTAGATTAAAACTCAGTTTGTGAAATTGTTTTATTTTCTAAAATAAAACATCTTATTTTGGAATTAAAAGAACTATTAGATAAAACCCCTGTTACAGAGATGAGATATATGAGACTGACAGGAGTCAATTATGGTTCGTTCCTTTCCATGACCTCTCCAAACCGCTACAGTCGATAGCCAAGGTAACAAACTAAGCAATTAATACCCAAACTGTGCACATTAGTAATTTGGAAATTTTTGTTTGTTATAATCACCAAAAGCTACATAAAAATTTGGTATTTAAGGTAAAAGCCCAACTATGCGGACAGTTAAAAGAAGTCACAGACTCAAGATTTTTCATAATAAACCCAAGGGGGGTTCAATAACAGTCAGCAAACTATACACAGACTTTGTGGCTCAATATATGATCACGAATATACGACTCTTTGACCTCGATAAATCGCATATCCCTGACATGACGTGCACCGGCCACGCCATACAACTGCACCCCTGATATTTTTAGAAGTCTATATAGTCCCAGGGATGTAGTGATAGCAATCGCAGACCTCCAGACCATACCCTCGAACTCCAACCACAAGAAATCCATCCAACGCTTCCAATCCAAGGACACAAAAAGCAAATCCCCAAAACGACAACTTTCCCCACTCCATGAGAAATTGAGGGGGTAAACGTGCAATAAAGATGACCTGGTTAATCAAACGTGATCCTGGTATAGACGGTGATTAAGTCATATGTGGTCTTCAATGTGTAATGTTGAAGGTTGTCTGAATGTTGTGGTTAACGCTACAACTCAAACAGTGTCTTCTTACCTACAACATGGATGTGGTTTTGTTTTTCAGTGTAAGACACCAGACAGTACAACATAACCAGCCGCAAATAAACGTTGAACGTGTCGACAGTGACTGAATTATTTTCATGGAGTCGCGAATATATTTCAAAAAAGTCTTTGATCAAAGTGAATGGAAGACTGTGAAAACAAAGAGGAAAAGCGAAAGGAAACTTTTAAAGCAAGAAAATTGCTTCAATTTGTATTCACTAAATGTAATTTTATCTTAAAAAGTTGCTATCTTTGGTAAGAAAAGCAACAAAATGTTATCGCATCCTACGTACTAAATACATAAATTATGAAAATGTATGCAGTCACATGTGTCTCATACACTAAATGCAGCTTTCTAGCTCAGTGGTGGACACTACAACAAAAACTTGAAAAAATAATCAAGAAACAATAAATATGTCCAGTTCCAAAGTCTCTGTTTGCCCAAGAAAAAAGATAGACACTGGCCAATTCAAATCAGCCAGGAGTTTGACTCTTTCCTGGAATATGACAAGGGTCGAGATATAAAGAAAACTTCTTTGGGAAACAACATGCAATGAACTTCAGGTCTTTCAACCCCTTCATGAAACATCATCCAAATCAATTAATAGTTAAGTAGCCTGGAGTGTGTCATTTTTTTTTAATGCCCACCAAACCCCTAACCACCGCAATTATATCGCAAAACCACTAAAACCAAATTTATGATGGACAACTCTCCCCCCCCCCTGTAAATCCATCTGATTAAGGCCTTTGGTGTAAAGGGTCTGCCCACTCTATGGCCCCATGCAGAGAATTTCAATGAAACATTGACTGTTATTAAACACCATAAATTTCAAATTCCACTTAAAGCATACTTTACATCTTGAGAGACCAAAGGAAAAAAATAGTATATATAAAACTTCTTACTAGTCAGACAAGTTGTAATGTGGTAGGGAGCAGTTGTGGTAACAATGGAGTGACGTGCTGGGAGTTGATTGGGAATGATGGAGTGGGCAGGAGCAGCAATTTTGTTGTTAAACTTTTTCATGGGGGGGGGGGGGTAAGATAGTAGGGGTTCATAGAACCAAAGAGGAGGGAG